>JAPMOQ010034492.1:284510-384510 GCA_026543055.1 Argiope trifasciata
ACGGTATTTTTTTTTTTAGTTTTTTTATTTGTGGTTTCGAGGGAATAATTGTTTCTCTGGTACTAACATTTAGTCTAAAGTTATATATATATATATATATATATATATATATATATATATATATATATAAGAGTTCGAAAGTATTGTAAAACCGTTAAACTTGGGCAAATGATAGTAAACTTTGTTTTTTGTTTTCATAGTTGACCTGGATATTTTTGTGTAAGTAACGACTCCTGTAAATTTTTACTTTACATCTTAGTCAAGCATTAATCCTTTCTACTTAAATATATACCAAAAATTTAAAAAAAAAAACAAAAGGCAAAAAATAACTATTCAATGGTATAAATGGCACTCGGTAGATTCTTTTCATTGATGGCATCAAATAAAGAAACAATATTTGGATAATCATTCCTTTGCTGTAGTTGTTCATATATACATAAAAAGTTTGGTAATATTTTTCTGATGCTACATTCAGAATAGAATGAAATATAGTGAAGAAACAATACAATATAGGTGACATTTTCCAGACGTTATATTACTAAAACTACAGGAATAGCAATTAATGATATAGTGATATGAAGCAGAGTTTTTAGAAATAAGACATATTTCTTCCATTTTAAGAAATCTTACTTTTTTTTATCTGTTTTATGATCTGACGTTCTCAAGGAAATTTTTGAAGTTTGAAACAAATATTTGCTGCTTTACCAGTACGGGGATCTTTTGTATGATGATACTCTTTCACTATAGGGCACATTAATATTCATCATCATTTTTAAGAATAATGTTTACGAATCATTTAAGGAATTCTATGGCAACCTAAAAATTTCTTCCATATTAAAACAAATATTTCTGTAAGTTGTTGTTTTCTGCCTGGAAATTTTAATTTTCCATGAAAAGCATTTCAATTCAAATTTCTCTAATGCTTTTACTGAAATTATTGTTTTCCTTCTTGTTGCCATCACTTTTCTACTTACGTTTGAATTCTTTTAAATTCGGGAAGTTTAAATTAAAACAGAAATTTTGAAAACAATTGATTAGTTTAATGATAACTCTTTGTGTAATTCTAAATTATATAATAATTAATATTTGCATTACTTCCATTTTATCGTTTCGCTTGTTTATTTTGTATTTTAAAAACTTTTCTTCATTTAGATTTGCAAAATTTCAATAGAATAACAAATAATCATATTGTGTATGGAGAAATTTCAAATTGAACTTATTTTATCCATTTGATCCAGAAAATACACAAAGTAAATGTTAGGAAAGTTGATATTTTGGAATCAGATATCCGTTGAATTATTTATGTTTATTCAAAACAATTATATCTATTACAAATTTCTGTTACATCATTGTAATCAACAATGGAAAGAAATAATGGAAACAATGGATCGACAATGGAAATAATTTTTTGTTATCTAATTCATTCTTAATGAGATTTTATTTGACATCTATTCAGAGTCGAGCTGCAACAGCAAAACATTCTCATAAAAAAAGTGCGTTCGATTCCCATACCTATTTTATATGTGACTATGTAAACCTAATATTACTTTATTTTAATTTCGATTGAATATGTCATATATATATATATATATATTAAACATATTAATACTTACTTACGTGCAAAGGTGAACAAACTGAAGATTCACTTAGAAAACACTTGGCTTATTGTTGAACTGAGTTACCACATGAGCGATTCCCAAGCAATACAAAATTCATTAACATTATTCAGTATGAAATATCGAAACTTAAGATTTTAAATTTTATATTCACATTCTTATAATGCTATTACAATAGGATAAAGCTCAGTGAGCCTCTAATATGTAAATGAAATTGCATACAACAGATGTCACGAATCAAAATATGAACTTCTCTCTTCATCCATTTATGATTCTGGATCATCTATTTCACTAATATATGAAGCATTATAAAGGAATAAAATTCTTGAATTGATTTCTTTTTAAAAATCCTTTTGCAGTTTTGTTGCTATTTTTAACTCTTTTTTACATACTATATTGTTATATTTGTTGTACACATTATGCTCTTGTAGATATTAAAATTAATCTAAATGTGTTAAATTTTTCACTTTTAAAAGCATTTCAAAATTTTATCATTTGATTTTTTTTACCAGAATCTTTTTATTTTCTGCTATATTGTAATTTTTATTATTGTAATTTAAATATTTCGCTTCATTAATTATGTTTTCATTGTCTTGGAGTTCTTGCCTTCCAAGAGACATTATTAATGCCTTAAAAGATTAAAGATTGAATTGTGTCTGTTGGGTGCTGAAACATTGTAGTTTTTCTTATCATGGTGTAATGTTTAACATTTCAACAAAATGAACTATTGCATACGAGGAGCCTAAGTTATCAAGTGAAATTTCATGCAGTAATTACCATTAATAGACTTGATGCATTAAAAATTTTTTAAAAATTTATTTTTGAAGTAATTTTTTAGAACTGAGCTTTGACCATTTGCAGTCTGTAAAATTATTTTAAGTAACTTTCCACTTAAGGAAAATAATATAAGTTTTACTAATTTTAAACATAATTATTGCTCTAAAGATATTACCGCACAAATCAGAATAGCAGGTAATAATCGTCATGGATCATTCGGCAGAGCATCACATTTCAGATTGGCTGGTCCATGTTGCGCAACTAAGGCAATTTTTTTTTAATCTAAAGACTGGAGTTCTTTTATCTATACTTATAATAAAGCTCAATGTGTGTGTGTGCGTGTGTGTGTATGTGTGTTGGCGCTCTACAGGCCAGACCGTTGGACCTACAGGTACCAAATTTGGTACATGTATACCTTGGAGGTCCGGAATGTGCACCTCGGAGCCCTTTTTTCGAATTTTTAATTAGAATTTGAATTAATTAAAATTTAAGCGAAATTTAGACGTTTTTCCGCTATAACTTCCGAAAATATTATTGCACAAGTATGATTTTTATATCAATTTAAAGATTAAAAAAATTAGCTTTCTAACGGTATTAGTGTTTTTAATTTATAACGTAAGCTTCTATTTTTTAAAGAATTTTTAAAGAAATATTTTAACCATGTTTTTATCACGTGACTAGATAAAATAAAAGAATGCCAGAAGTTCAAATAAAAAAAACTATCAACGCAAAATAAATCTAAAGAAATGCAACTTTCAGCACGTGACTGGATAAAATAAAATAAATATAAAATGTGATATTTTCTTTAAAAAATAAATGCAAAGCAAAGGTTTCTACAATCGTTTGCAATATCTATATCATTAACTGAATAAGTCTTCTTTATTTACTGTAAACCTGATTGAATTTAAACAGGATATGCATTGAAATCCCGACTTAATGGCATATTTATGTAATCGTTTGCAATATCTGTATCATTAATTTAATATTTTTTTTCCCCTTTCTCGCTTTCTTTAAAAAAACGTATTTAATATTTTGGCAACATCATCGAAATTTTTTTTTAATATTTTGGAAGTATAACCGATGGTTCAAACTGACTGATTTATAAAATTAAAGAATATTATTAGGAAAAGGTGTACTTTTAGAACTTTCCGTCCATCATCTTAAAGAAAATATTTATTTCAGGCCAATACATGCCCGGAATTACTTCAAGGCTAATGAATATGTGATTTAATTGAAAATTTTAGAACGAATTACTCATGGCGAACCAGCTGGTCGCCAAAGGCGGCTAGTTTAAAATATTACGTGTTGATTTTCTTAAAAATGGAAGATTCTAGATCCTTCTCAAATATTTAAATTCGATCATTATCAAACATTCCATATTTATATAAAAAATGAGTCCCATCATTGAAAGGTAAGTGCTGAATCCGTCTTGTTGCGATTTGCTTAGTTCTAATAAATACAATTGTTCATTTAAACTAATGGCGTAGTTCTCTACATTTTCGTCATAATATATATGTATAAATACATATAATTCTGGAATAGTGAAATAGTTATCTTTAAAGTTAATGCTATAGTTATCTCTAAAGGTAAACGATAGTTTTCACCAAAAGTAAATCAAATGTAACATCATTTCTTTTAGATGTTAATATCTTCTGAATTATAATTCCATAACCTGAAAGAATTTCTCTCCTCATATTATCATCAAAGAAGAGATTCATTTTATAACCACCAGCATGCGATCACAAAGATTGAGATTATTTTTTTAAATTTTACTAAAATAACAGATCTTATGTTTAATACAGGATATATATTTCTCAGTGCTTATTTATATCAAGAACTTGAACCTATCTTCGAAGATGTTTTCGGTTTCTCAATATTTATTCGAATAGATATGAAAACACATATTTTTGCTTATTTATAGAATCTATGAAATATTTGGAATCTATTTTCAAAAGTCATATTTGGATGTTTCTGCATTCTGCTGAATTGCGTGGATTGGCATGGGAAAAATGTGAAATTTCTTTTACAAGTGACTATAAGTGAGGTGAAAATATCAGACAAATAAAGTCAAAGAAATAGTGATATTTATGTACGAATTTCACCAAATATTTTATATCTTTTAAGTATTCTGTATATGAAATTTCAAATATCTTTAGAATTTCATTCCGTTTGATGTCAATTCGTGATTGCAATGAAATTAATACCTAATGGAAATAAGAAACAGAATGTTTTAATAATTTAATTTATATAGTGATCTGACTTTAATGTAATCGAATTGTAATTGAAGATAACATACACAAATTGGAGACAACTGGTTCTTCTTCAAAATACTTTTTATACCCAAAATAATAAAATATTTAATGTATAGAATACATAAAATATGATTTGGAGTCATCGAGCTCTTAATTACCTTTTAACATTCTTAGATTCAAAGAAATCTTGAATTTTTAAAACATTTTCTTCTAGATTCTTTGTTCAAGTTGAAGTTGACTTACCGAAACGGAAGGTTGAAAGCAGGAAACAGAGAAAAAGAGCGTGAGAAAGTACTTTGCCTGTTTATGTCATTTTTAGAAGGAATTTGTTCACTCAACATTTTAATTGACGATGTTGTCTTGCCCGCGTTACTATGGATAAAGGGTGTAGTAGCTTCTGAGGGTAAAGATTCCCGAGAACCAATGGCAGAAGTCTGACTTCTAGCTGATATGAAGATGATGTTAAAACACTAGTTTGCTCAAACCTCTTTTTTCAACGGGTCTCTTTCACGCACCTCACAGATAGAACACGGAGCCAAAAACAACCAAGTTTGAACCAGGGCCCCCAAATTAGGGGAAAGATGCACAACCTCTAGACCAGGACGCTGGAAATACAGGGTGTGCCGGAGGAACTTTCTTATTTGAAAGGTCGATAAAAACAAAAGTACTTCAGTTATTGTTTTAATTCTTTTTTATCTGAGAATACAACAACCCATTTTTTTTCAAATAGTTTTGAAAATGACATAGGTTAAATGACGACCCTCATTGCGCATACACTGATTAAGTTGATTTTGGAAGTTCGTGTCCACTCTTTGCACATATCAATCGGTATGTTGGCAATGGCGTCGCGAATGTTGTTCTTGAGGTGAGTTATTGTCCGTGGTCGATCAACATAATCCAGGGATTTCAAAGTGAGCCTCGTCACTGAAAAAAAGGACCGTGTCTTCAGGCAGGTTGTCAAGCAGCATTGCACATGCATTTTGAAGGACAAGAAAATCGCATTCAGTTAATTCTTGCACAACAGTAAATTTATAGGGATGAAATTGAAGGTCTTTATGGTAAATTCTTCGAAGAGTGGTGTCAGAAATTCCCAGAACAGCTGCGTATTAGCGAGCCGAACGAATAACTAACTGTCACACTCCTTCGACATTTCCCGGAGTTCTGGGTTTCTGTCTGTCCATTTCTGGGTTTAGCGTCACTTTCGAAATGAAATAACCCACGACAGATTCGAATTACATCCAGGAACGTGTCTATTAGGAGGAATTTTAAGGCGAGCACGGAAGGCACGTTGCGTAGCGACAAGTGAGCGACCGTTAGAAGCGAAGGCCCTCTGTTATCTAGACAAGAGCACTATAGCAAATGATTAGAGGAAAAGACAAACTCGGAATCTTTACCCTCCAATAGCGCTACCTATCACCCCTCTACTTACCCAACTCACCGCTTGGAAATTTTTTCAAATAAGTAAGTTTCTCTGGTGCACCCTGTATTTTTCATTCTATAGATGAAATTATAGCCTGCGCAATTCAAAAATTTAAGTTCCAGCTAGTCTGAAGTTTGTGTGATTCGAGATTATTTTTAGAATGTAGCTTAATTTAAAATTATCACACACACACACACATAAAGTTAAGGAAATCTTTTTTCAGAATTCTGAGAATTTCTCAGATACTCCTCTTCTAGACATGGGAAATCCCTGAGATCCAACATCTGTATTTTCCATTCCTTAATGAAATCAATCAGCAAGGCACCAAATAAATCAACAAATTTGCTGTTTTTTCTTTCTGCATAAGCTTTTCTAATGAAGGCGAACCGAAAATCGAAATTTTTTCTTTTCTCATTAGATTTTGTGTATATGTTTTAAGTTGGATGTTTATGGAATTATTTTATATGAAATTGATTCCATGAATAAAGGGAATTTCTGTTAAAAACTGTCACATTAGGGTAATGATTTGAAACCAGTGTTTCTAATTATGTTAACATTTTTCGATTTCCGCAATTTCCCCTAAATAGGACAATCTTTGCAATAAAAATACAGGTTTCCCACTTGTAACTCTATTACTTGACTATATTTTTAGGATTACATGATTCATTAAATAAATTAATTGGTCTTATTGTTATTCCTTCTTTTTTTAATATTAAATGCGGAAATATAAGCATGAATTAAAATGTGAATAGAGCTATGAATTAGAAATGGGATTCTACAAAACTTTAAAAATTGGATAGCCTTTATGATAACTACTTTTATAAGCAATAACCAAGCAGTTAAATTACTTCTTAACAGGGGAAATGAAAATTTGGGACTTAAATGGAGAGCTGCGGTCTAGTAGGCCACATTTTATTTACGCTTGAATTAAATTTTCTAATCAATATCTGTCAATGAATTCTGCATATATTTTTCTTGATATATAAATATACTTTAGAATTTTTTTCAAAATATATCAATATTTAAAAAAATAATTGCTTTGGAACATACATTTAAGTTTCAAATTACATGTTACAACAAATAATATTTTTGATATTTAGTATTACTAATTATTTTTTAAATCATATTTATTTTTGCAGTATAGGAAGGTATATAAAAAGCAATTCAACAATTATATATACATAAATAAAACAATTTGCAAAGCTGACCTTTATTTTTATTGATATCATCGGTTTTTGAGAGCATTTTAATTATACACTTTAAGTAGAAGAATAAAAAATCAGCCTCTAAATTCTGTAGATATTTTTCTTCGCATAATAATGTATTTTAGAAATTATTCAAAATGTATTATCGCTAAAAAATTAATTATATTTGAACATACCCATCAGAGTCTGCTGAAAGAGAACTTTTATCGAAATTTTTACTAACAACATTTTCTGCTGATCCTTCATTTTACAGGATCTATGGCTTTGCTTCATAACGAGGATCAATAGGTTGAATGCCGCTTCTAAAA
This sequence comes from Argiope trifasciata, assembly GCA_026543055.1. Classification (NCBI taxonomy): domain Eukaryota; kingdom Metazoa; phylum Arthropoda; class Arachnida; order Araneae; family Araneidae; genus Argiope; species Argiope trifasciata. The sequence goes on from JAPMOQ010034492.1 coordinate 292,089, forward strand.
GCAAGTTTTAGAGCCATCTTCTAAAGTTTATATAAATCTGGAACATTAAAAGTGAGGTGTGGTCTCCTATAGCTCGTGCTATGAAATATCTTAAACATTTTGAAAAGTATCTGCTGAAACTGGCTGAAAAAGTGCACGTTAAAGTGTGATGAAAGTCATGAAACTGGATTAGTTCATTTGATTGAGCTATAAAAGAATAGGCTTGGCCGAAAATCCTTCCTGAGTGGTCTAACAGACTGTACTCCTCTGTTACGGGTTAAGAAGAAAATTGCTCTAAAATATGAAGGATTACGACTTTTTTGTAAGATTTGCATGTTATAAAGTACATGTTTTACTTTTGAACGATATTTCAATATTTTCTTTACGATGTTTTTTTTAAAAATCTAACTTTAATACACGTATAACAAAAACCTTCGTATGACGAATATTTAATAGCCGACCAATATTTATAAAATCTTTTATTTTCTTTTCACAACATTAATATATTTTATATAAATTATTCCTATTAGTCCTTAATTTCGCTTAATTAAGTAATTGAATATCCTATTTTTGATTTATCATCATTATCATAAAAAGCATCTTTAGTCGGATAATAAATTGAAATAACATAAAATATCTAATTACTAAAACTCTCAAAAGGAAAAGATATCAAAACTAAATTAAGAATAAAAAATACAATTTTTTCTATTAGATTTCTTATTTAAATGACTCGGAAATGCCTCCTTATGCATTATTTACGTCACAAGTTAAAAGAAAATATCTTACCCATGACTGTTCATGACTCGCCTCGGGGCTGTTCTGTCTCGATCTCATTATCTTCCTCTTCTATAAGAATCTTTAGATCGTAACTCGAGATGAGATGTTCGAATATTCCCTTAGGGAAGAAGAGTAGCTCTCTTCATACACTAACTCTTTGTTTTCTTTTCCGCTTATTTTCTGTCTTCAACATTTCTCACAATACACACACACACATAAATTCCATATCCAATAATAGATAGTGTGACCAGTGGAGGCCTTTGCAAAAAAAAAAAAAAAAGGACAAACCTCCTTTTTCATACAATTGGCTTCGAATTTTCCGGGTTCGCTCTACGACTGATATGTTATTTGTTGTGTTGCGTTCCTTTTTTAGTAGTACGATCCAAAGAGAATAATCAACCTTTTTATGAGTTCTAAGAGAATGTGAAAATGTTATATTCGGCGGCTATTTTTTCTTTTTGTTTCTGTGATGTAGATATTTTTGTGAAAGGAAGACGCCTTCATATTAATTCCTATGCTCAAGCTCTTTTCACTTTTAGTTCTTGTATACAAAGGAAAAATATTGCAAGTGTCAAAGAATACGAATTTTTGATGAATCCACGAGTTTCAGACATTTCGGAGCCTGCATAGTAGGATTTTAGAAGCATGTATATGTGTCTGATTATTGACAGTTTAATGTCAATAAACAGCCAAATAGACATGTTCCACCTACCTACATGAAATTTGATACAATATACAGATAATTCTTTATAATACAGATTCATACAATTTACAGACAATTCTTTAAGCCTAATTTGGAGATTTCTATAAAATTTTCATTGCAATCCTTACAAAGGATTGATGGGGGATCCAGAGGATTTCTGTCCCATTTGCCGAATATAAGTTTACAAGTTACCGACAAAATGAAGATAGTTAAATAGAAGCAGATTTAATACAGAAATTAATCAAAGAGATTTAACATTCTGATGATGTCTGAATCAAATATGAAACTCTTGAAGAGTTGATGGTGTACTTTCGTAAGTTTGCAAACGCTATACCTCACAAATATAATGCTTTAGATATTTGTAATTTTCTATGAGATTTTGTAAGCAGTTTGCATCGAATTTTGACTTCAATTAATCAGAAAGAAAACGCCCAAAATGTATATTTGACTTTTTTGTGTTAAGTATGAACGACATTCCATTTATTAATATTCAGATAGAAAGACACCAAATACAGTATGCTATTAGGTTCTTTCATAACGGACGATCGCCTTTAGTATGTAGTTAAAGTTATGGTTGTGACTTATGGCACTTTTTCAACCTCGCTGATAGTTGTCTGACACCAATTTAAATCGAATGAGAGTCTTTTGTTTTTTCAGTAGCTCCCACTAAAGCCAAGAGAATAACTTCTCGCACTACTTGCAGTGCGAGATTACGGTATGTGTGTAGTGCGAGAAGTGCGAGATTACGGTATGTGTGTAGTGCGAGACTACTCGCACACTTACGAGGCGGACTTCACTCATGCATTTCATTCATTCATCCACAGATCGTAATTTCGACCTGAACCAGAGGTCACCTCTGATCCAGTACCCCCGATGGTATTAATCTCGACATAGAGGACTTTGTGAACACGACTGATTCATAAACACTACCATCAACCGTGTGCCAACCACCACCAAGCATGGGGAATCTTCGTCTGAAGGGTTCGAACTCACAACCTTAGGGATGCGAATCCAACGCCCTACCAACCAAGTTAATAATATATAGATACATTTATATTAAATTATGCAAGAAAACATTAAGAAAACCCTTCCCACGGATTGGCATTTTATAAATGCGGATCGAAGAATGTGTAATTTAAAACTTTCATCATAAATAACATCTTTTCTTTCTTTCATTTTTTTGAAAAGATATAAACTAGAAATTAAGAGGAAATTACCACGAATAGCTAATTAATTAGTATGCTCTCTCATTGTTATGCGTCATTACTTGAAAATAATTTCTTTTATTTGGATAGCCTTTCAGAAAAATTTCATTGACATTTTTTTTTGTCAATATTAGAGTACAATGCCTCAAAACGGTAAATATTCAAACTAACTAGAAGGTTTATTTAGTAAATAAGCTTTAATAAACTATGTATCTCAAAAAGTATATTACCTTAAATTATACTTCTGCAATAATGATAGAGAATTCTGAGAGCTGTTTTGAATCCTGAGAGTTAACCAATTTGAAGAGAGTGTTAATCTTCAAAGTGGTCAAATTAATTGATGACAAAAATTGTCAAACCTGCTCAACTATTAAAGTTAAAAGTTTTGTCTTATATATTTCAAAAATGTAGAGGAAAATGTTAGACGATCATTTTTGATATATTTATAGGCCATGAGAATTCATATGATTTAAAAAAATTGATGTGGGTACAATGGTTGTGGATTGAGAAATCTAGCAGAAAATTTCTCTTAGACAAAACGCGGTGAAGTAGTACTTTATAAAATCTCAACTTTGGAAAATAATTTAGAATTTCATCTTAGTTCAACTCGTTTGTTCAAAATTCATGCAGATCTTTAAATGGTAAAATCAATTCGCTCAAATGAAAATCTTTGTAACAGCTATGCAAATCTTGGCAATTCAAGCATCCGTATACATATGATCGCCTGTGCTTTAATATCTGAAACACCTAATCATTCTTTGCATTTAATTTCTAAGTATTTTAGATAGATATCTGCTAAATCCGTATTTGGGAACCACTCAAAAAATTTTATTGAAAGATGGATGATGAACACTAGTTTTTCTTCGTAGAATTTACCTGACAAATCCCACAAATCCGTAGTAATTACGTTTCTATATCTAAACTGTTGTTTTAACCTAATTCTTCGAAACTCTTTCCTGTCCGAGAAGTCAGTATAAGTGGTAAAGAATCTTCCCAAGTATAATAGAATGGAACGAAAAAATGAACTTTTGATTTTTAGTTTAGAATAGAGCGGAAAAGTTTGAAATTTTGATGAAGATAAAATAAATTATAAATGTGAGAAATATTAGAGTACGTCTTGAAATGCCGCAAAAGTGTTAAATTTTCAAAATATTGGAATATTTTCTACATTTGAAAGCTCTTTTACGAAATAAACTTTTTATTTTTAATCTGTAATAGCGTGGAGATGATTAATAGATGTATTTTGGTATAGATAAGATAAATAAAAATTGCAAAAAATATTATAGCACAAAATGTGGTGTTACAAGAATGTTGCTTTCCCATAAAAACACCCTTTTTAAAACTTTTTAAATATTTTTACGAACCTTTATAAAGAAATTAAAAGCTTTTAATAGTCGTTATAATATGAATAGATATGTGAATATGTGACACTTTAGCGCCCAATAGAGAACAATATGGTCCAGAGCTTCTATTTCCGTGATTTCTAGAAAAAGATTTGGCGTATGTGTTGGCGGAATTGTGCCAATACGTAGGTTGAATTCCACCAAGGATCTAACCCGCGATGTTCGGGTTTGAAGTCCAGTAACTTATCCACTATACAAAAATGGCCACCAATGTTTAGTGGTAGTTACTGGCTTATTAAGATGTCACCACAAAGACTTTTACAAATGATAAAAACATACCATGCTAAGTACAGGAATTTATTAAAATTTAAAAGCAGAAAGTTTAAAGTCTAATAACAATTTGATTCCAACCTCAGAAAATTTAGAGAAATAAAATTGTTTTGCAAGAGTTTCTAAACCTTCCTCGCACGAAAACGAAAATGATTATAGATAACAATTATAGAGCTACCAGAAGGGCTTTGTAGTAGAGAGAAAGAATAAAAAGTAAACAACTTATAGAGAATAGTTAAGTTTAATCAAACAAAGGACAAAAATCTTAGTTTGCCAGAAATGGTTATTGACAGAGCTGAAGAACTACAATTTTCTTTAAAAGAGTAAACACAAGAAGAGTCAGACCAACCAGATCCATCAAATAGACAAGAAGAGATAAACAATCAGACTCTTTGAAACTTAACAAAGAAAAATTCACTCAAATGTATATTGAATTGCCATCTGTAGCTCCCGTTACTCATCCTATCGGAATATCAGATTAAGCTGCTGAAGTTATAGCTAATACTGCTTTACACGGTTTCATTGAAATCGCAGAAGAAGACAAAACATATCTAATCAACAGGTGAGATAACAGTGTTATTATATGTATCAGATTAACAATAAAACAAACAGATTAATGTTGAAGAAGGCCTTCCTTTTTCCTTTTCTATCAAAGAATTCATCAAATTTTAATTCAATTTAAAGGAATAAATTTTGGTAGCATCACTCCTAAAACAAGGGAAATAAAAAGGATGCACAGGATCACAGAAGAAAAATACAAATGCATTTATATATTGTTTGCTTTCATTTATTATGCAAAGAACTTATTATAAAATTATTTAAAACCCTTTATCTACTGCATTACGAACTACTGAAAATTCCTTCATAAATATATTTTTTTCTAGCTGCCATATTGCTAATTAAAGGATATACAAGAAAACAAATCTTCCGGTGCGAAATTTAATTTGTTAGAACTAATTTATTAAAGTGGTACTTAAAAGTACCGTCAGTACACTATGTATAAATTTCCTCAAAATAGAAAAAAAATATGGATGATATTCGTAATGAATTTTAACCTCTTAAAAATGTTAAATAACCAAAAAAACACTCATACGAAAACAAATAAATTATCAAACTGACATAATTTTATTTTATACATAATAATGGTAGAAATTCATATTTGATGATAATCATAAAAACAATCTTTTTTTTCATTTACGCATTTTTTTTATTTATTCTGCATTGTCTTAGAATATTATTTGCCCAATCATTATAAGATAACAGATTAAGTAATGTGATTAACGGTCGAATTATTCGGTGGTACTTATAAGTACCACCGAATATTATTATATTATTCGGTGGTACTTATAAGTACCACCGAATAATTCGACCGTTAATCACATTACATAATCTGTTATCTTATAATGATTGGGCAAATAATATTCTAAGATAATACAGAATGAATAAAAAAATGCAACTCTTACCTTTGGTTTGATATTATATATTTATAGCAAAGAAAAGATTAGAGCGGCAATCCGTACAAAATGGCAGCAAAATAACACAATGTCCGTTTGTAAATAACTTTCTTCCTCGCAAAATTCAACAGCCTAGAACAACTACTGCTATCTATCATGAAAAAGAAGAGTTAAAAGACTGTTTCTAAAACGTACCATCAGAATATAAGTAATGGTTGTTGTGCTATAAAGTTTTAAAGTGATTGATACTTATAAGTACCGTCAGTAGATAAAGGGTTAATAGGAGCTCCAGTAGGAATACAATATTCTATCATTGCCCAGTATTATAAGCTTGCTCTATTTTAGAAGTCAAAAGTGGATATGATACTTAATATCATTGGATGGCATTTGTTAACCAACAGGAAAAAAAATTTGCAAAACATATGGAATGACACATTTTATTTATTAAAATTTAAAGCTAAACAATCAATTGATGCTACAATTAAGAAATATTGCATAAAATATATCCTCGCACATTTCTTGTTGATTATCAAACATTCCTATAATCGAAAAACTCCTAATAGAATCAAAATTTAACTTGCAAAAATAATTAAAAATTAGTCATTGTTTTAGATAGACAATTTAAAAGGAGTAATAATATTATAAAAAGTATCTATAATTTAATAATTTTCATTAATTAAAATTTGAGACTGCACGATTGAAAACACCGCAAATTTAACATCTAAAATTTTATATGTGAAATCCAATATATTTCAAAGTTCTGCTAATTATTAAAGTGGAATACTTTTATGATGGGAAACGTAATAAATTTGGAACTTTTAAGAACTTAGCAACTTTAAATTTAATGTCAGGGAAGGAGCAGACAAAATTCTGGCGAAATCTCTCATCTACTCCCACAATCCAACAAATTCTTCCGTAGGCTGTTATTTTTCGTCTAGAAGTTGTAACTTTTCTCGAAAACAATTTTAATATACGATTCTCTAGTGGTTCAAGTAAAGTTCAAATGTCTCTTCACGTCACAAGTTGTTTTCTGCAGATGATTGGAAGCTTCCGCTTTGAAATGGAGTTTCGAAGGTTTAAATTATAACTTAAATTTTGCCAAGTTATAGCATTTTATTTCATTTTCTACTGAGTAGGGATTTATATTTAAATCGCTTGCGAGTTTTATATTTATTTTGGTTTATTGAAATTATTTACTTTATCATAAAAACTTTAATTTTTATTTTTAAGGGGTTATTTTATAAAAGGAATTTCGTATAAACGAAATTTTTGAAGGAATTAGTTAAAAATGATGGTTTGAAAATAAATATGTTAAATATTTATCTAAATTTATTTTACTTTAAAAAAGATTTACATGAATTCAATAAAACTGTAAACAATGAAGATTTTAAGACCTTAAATTTAAACTTGTGTAATCTTATGATTCATTCGAAAGATTAGAGAAAACGATGGTTTAAATTTCAAATAATTAATTTCACCACCGACAAAATTTCACCAAAGCTCTATCACATGGATATATAATCGAAGCAACACTTTTAAAAGATTTAAGCATCTTATTTCCATGTGATGGAGCTTTGGTGCAGGGGTAATGTATCTTTATCTGGGTGTCCCGGTTCTGACAAGTTGTTCTTCTTCTGTATTCTATATGTGAGGTGTGTTAATATACTGCCGCCCTTGTAAAAATAGGGTTTGTAAGTGAATGTGATGCATGACTAAGTCATACTCTTGGCCCTAGTTGGCATGATATGGAAAACAGGAGACGCTCAGTCGATTTAAATTACTGACAGACAACTGTCAGCGTGCTTGTTAAGTGTCATAAGTCGCAGTAGATAAACGTATATCTTTTTCATCAATGGTTGAAAGAAAATGTGAATTGTGATCAATGATAGAAAGAAAATTTGAATTGTGATCAATGATAGATAGAAAATGTGAATTGTGATCAATGAATACTATACAGAAGAAATTAAATAGCTTTGTTTCAGCAGATATAAACAGTCCTGTGTGACTTAACTTGGTCACAATAGCAATGTCCTTCAGTAACGGAATTTTCTAAAGATATTGTAAAGAACATTTTTACGCATTATGGTGAATCGTGTTAATGTATGGATATGCCAGAATAATACAATGCAAAATTTTAAATCATGCTATCTAAAACTAATTAAAATTTTCTTGCACTTTCATTTGGTTACAATATTTCGAAAATCGTAGAGACATCTTCTATGCAGGGAAATAATTGAAGATATAAATATCAAACAGTTTTTTTAAAATGGATTAAAACATGGTCGATACCCGAATGATGAAGTGAAATCACATGCATTGACTATTAACAATTGAATTTAAAGCTTCTTTCGTATTGATTTAGTTTGTGTTTAGTCATTTAAGTTGATCATTAAGTCATTAAAAGTGTTATAGCCATTTAAAATCGGTAACATTGTTTGGAATAATCCTGTATTTAAACTACATTACATAGAAAACTAGAAAGTATCTTAAACATTCTTTGTTGAAGAAGAGACTTCATTTATGTGCAAATGCAGTATATTTTATGAGAAAAAATCATAATGAACTTTGACCATAGTTTTTATTAAATAAGTCAAATAAAAACTTGATTTTATTTTACTTTATAGAAATTTTATTTTTTAGAAATCCTGATTTGAAAGATTCTTTTTCTTTGCTGGAAATCCACAGTTATTTTAGAACTTTCCTCTTTCCATTGCTCTGAAAAAACAAATATTTTAAGTAGCCTGCGGCATTCTATCAACAAGTTTGTGTGTGAGAGATTTTTTTTATAACTGAAATGATATTTCACCTTTAAAGCAAAAAAATAAATATAACTAAATAAAGTATTTTTCTTACATCCCACTTTCTTCTTCTAAAAGCCTTTTCGGTGTTCCGATATTTATTCAAATAGATACGGAAATAAATATTTCTATTCATTTAAAGAATGGATGAACTATTGCGAAACCAGTCTCTAACGGTACTGCTAGAACTTAGATAATATATTGTTGCAGATAGGTAAACATTATAAACTGTAGAAAATTATATGTGTTTTTAAAATTTTAATGAATTATTTTCTTTTAAATTTTTAAAAGGATAATTTTAGAAACAGTATAAAATTACATTTAAAGGAAGAGAAAAATATTAGTTATTTTCTTATTAAAATAACAAAAAATTACTTAGAAAAAAATCTGCTAACTTTATTATTTTAACCCTTAACTAGGGACTTGCGGTCTGTGAGACAGACCGCACGTCAATAATAATCTATTTTTAGTTCACTTGAATGGATTGACCCTGCAGCTACTGCTTTCTGACCTTAAATACACGTGCTCTTTTTTAATTGATTTTAGCCGATGCTTTTTAAAATAATTCAGTTATTTCTTTAAGCTGTGCTGTCTCTTAGACCGCACCTCTTTCTTAGAGTCCCAATGATGAACAAGGTTCAGAAAATGACATTAAAAATTAGGCTTCAAAATATCGTCTGATTTACTGATTTTATTATGAAGAGAGACATTTAAATGAAGAGCCCCAGAGACATTTAAATGAAGCAGAAAAGGATTTTAGAGATAAAGATAATTATACAGATGAGTTTTTCGGTGAAAGTTTGCCTTGAAATGATTCTGATATGTATGTTCAAACATAATTAATTTTTCTAGTGATAATGCATTCTGAAAATTTTATAAAATATATTAATATAGAAGAATGCATATAGAATTTATAGGTTAATTTTTATACTAGTTCTTAATATGTATGTTTAACATGCCCTAGAAAATTGAGCTATGAGAGTCAGACAAGCAGATTATAAAAGGGTCAATTTCAACAATTGTCAATTTTTTTTTCTTTTTCATATAATTGTTGAATTTTCCATTATATTGTTTTTTATATACTTTTGTACACTGGAAAAATAAATATGCTTCAAAAGTAAAAAAAAAGTAATATGTTTTTTCAAGATGATGTTTGTGTAACACGTAACATGTAGTTTGAGAAGAAAAGATTTGTTCCAACGCAATTATTTTTTTTTCATAAAATAATATATTTTGAAAAATTTCTAAAACATATCTAAATATCAAGAAAAATATTATCAAAATATTTTGGTCGATTATTATACTGATTTATTCCTTAGAAAATTTAATTTGTGTGTAAAGAAAATGTGGTCTTGTAGACCACACCTCCCCAGCCAAGGGTTAATGCTCATAGCATTTGAATAGAGGTAAGTTTTAAACTGCCTAATAAGTTCAGATATTCGTCACAGACATTTGATACCGTTTCAGAGAGAATCATGAAAAATGCTAAATAATAGTATGGTTTCCTCAGGAAATATTTGAGATTTTTTAAAACAATTAAGTGATCCTTCTTTATTGTTCCACTTACTTAGTTTTCAAGATGTAGCATATATGATCCAAAGGTTCATGAATCACAAATTGTCTTTTAATGTTTTATTTTCAAAAATTGCCTGGAACTATCTACATGTACTATAAATTAGACTAATTATAGTTTGATTAGACTAATTATAGTTTAATCCAGTGCCTTCCATCTGTAAGTTTCTTTCCTTGGCATATAAGAGATGCAAATCTTACATTAAATATATGATGATCGACAGTGTCATCTGATGAATAACAGCATTATTAACTGGAAGTGACATTTTTCATTTGCGATTGATTTAAAATTACTCTCTTCATGCTCACAAAAGGTGGCAAAGTATTCATTGCTAGATGTTTTCGATCAAAATTGCTAGCTATCTCAATTTTTCAGATATCATTCGTCTGCAAATGAGCAAGTTCTCCCTGCCTCTATCTTGAAACCTTCTTAGGATAGTTTTGACAACATCACCATTTACAACCCTATAATGATTTGTAATTTGGTTCTTCGACTTTGCCACTTTCTACAAGATCTTCAATGCCTTTCTTTTTTTTTCAAAAGAAAAGTATCTATGAATTCGGAAATAGCATGTTTTCAGCAGCATTAGTTTTAATCTCCATGATGGTTGATAACTTTCATTCCAACACCAATTTCTTACAACCGACTATCACTTTAATAAGAAATATATAATTTCAAAGTAAACGTTTTTTAGAAAAAAAGTGAAGGGATGTATATCTTTTGTAATTTTAAGTTCCAGAATAGAGCTACGAAAATGAAACATTCTTCCAATTTTCTTTTAAAACAAACTGTTCAAATTTTATTTATAGAGACTTAAGTTTTGTTGAAGCAGCAAATAGATATTCCACTTATAATGGAATTCCCATTGTCCAAGCTTCTTTGAAGAAACACAGCGACAAACTTCACGTGCATATTTCGTTGAGTTTATGTATTCGTTCGTAAAAGAAAAATAATTGGCAAAAGAAGAAGGGGAACTACAAAAAGTCGATAATTTAAAGACTGGCAGTGACCTATGGACTGTATGTTACATATTGTTTGGATATCAAACTTGAGTGCATATTCCAATAATTTTTTCATTCACCTTGATCTTTCTTTAAAATCAAACAATGCAACGGAAAAGTAAACACTTGAATATGGAGGCAAATACACATTTGCGACGCTAAACTGTCGTTTCCCTAGAAAAAAATCCGTCTGTATGTGCTATCAACTTTTGAAAAAGAAAAAAGACAGGGTCAACTATGCAGGTGCAAGTATCTTTGTAGACAGGCACGATTAAAAAAGTGTTTATCGCCATATGAAATTCAAAGTAGTGTGATTAAATACAGAATTCATCAAATCGAAAGTGAAATATATTTAGAAATCAATAAGTATTTCACCATAGAGATTATAATTTCACCATTCCCACTGTATTTAAAAATTATTTATAGAAGTCAAAGAAGGTTAATTTCAGATTCTTTGGAATCATCTGAACTGGTGAAGATTTAGAATTTATCCCAAAAGATAATAAACGAGAAGTATATAAGAGATAATTAAAGGTAATAAAATGATATGATTGTATGCATAATTTTCTTCCTATCATTTAAACTGTGTCGTCCCTAAAATTTATTGAAAACATTAAAAAAATATCTTTTCGAATTTTGTTTTCATGCAATTGCGAATTTTGACACTGAAACAATTGCAAAAAGAAAAAGGGCTTTAGTGCTGCAATAATAGAGTAAATATACAATAATTCGTATCGCTATTTTCAAAGATATAATTTTTCTCATTGTATAATATGTACATTTTTTAAATTTCAGAACTAATCTCAAAAGGAATTTTAGGGATTAGATAATTTAAAATAGATTGATTAATAAATATCAAATGATTCATATTTATTCTCAGAAATAGAACTGATTAAACCTTCATATTTGCCCATTTTAATTTTATCCATTATGCAATGCAATATTTGCTCTAATTTAGAAGAGACTAGAATCATGGGTTTTTTTTCGAAGTTTTTAAAATAAATTTAACCATGCAAAAAAGCAAAAAGCTAAACAATTGTTAGGTTAACAGGACAAAAGCAAAAATCATAGATTAAAGTGTTTTACTTCTGAACAAATTAAATTGTTCATAGAAAATAAAGTTTATATAATCTTAGAAACTGCCTCTTTAAGATGTTATTTAAAATATCCCTTCCTAATGGAGGTGCATAAAAATCTAAAATTTCTAATTTTAGGGCGTGAAATCAATAAGCTGTTATTATTTGCACAATCCAGGGAAAGCAAGTCTTCAACGCTTTTTTTATTAAATTTTTTTTATATTTCAAATGCATAGTAGTAAATTACGTAGTATATAGTGTCGTAATAAATCGTGTAGATGTATTGAAGAAAACAGAAATTTGATCTAGAAGACAGAAAATAGAGATACAGGATTCAAGAAAAGGAATGATCCTTGGTAAGTTGCCAGTTTTGGTAGAGGTTTTTGACCATAAAGAAATCACATAAATCGAAAAGATCACTTACACCCCGGTAGCATAGGTCTGTTGCACTATATTGTACAATATTGAGCGATGTTATATGATATTAAACAATATTCCACTAATATTCGGTGAAAATTAAAAAAAAATATATTCAAGTATTTAAAAGAAAGAAACAGGCGGCTTTAACTATTTATATTGAAAAGAAATATTCATAGGAGTTAAAAGTAAATAATATATGTGTTTATGATAACAAGAAATTCTATATTTTGTTCTTAACAATAAATCAAAATCTGGCTCTGTCCAATAATCTAATATTCTTGGGAGCCATTTCCCCGATTGAAACTTAAAGTAATCCCCTCATTTCTAATATTTAGTAGATATCTAAATAATGTATGAAACTTCAGATATAGTCGAATGGTGAATTGCCTGAATATAAATTGCAACAATCCATTGATGAATCAATAGGCTGTATAATGACGAATTTAATGCAAATGGGTTTTGAGCATTTTAATAACAAAGAATTTATTTTCTTTAAAGAGGAAGTTATTATTTTCAATGATTAAAAGAGTTCAAATATACTCTAAATATTCTTTAAGAAAATTTTCTCAAAAAGTACGAATTTAGTAGTAGAAAAATGTACATAAATATAATTAAAAAAATATATAAACAGAAATTAATTTCAGATTAGTTTTAAATACTCCTTTGAAGAAATTCTTGTTTCAAACCAAAGAATACTTCTGTCATTTGGGCTGTTAAGTATTCGTATTCTGATATTTTTGAGAAATAAGACTGTTATAATAAGTTAAAAAAACTTTTTGTGCTTTATAAAAAGTTTTCTCTAAAATTCTATTTGATTATGTTTGGAAAAATTTATTATAAGAGCAATCCCTATCGTAAAAGATTTCATGACGCGACTTCGAAAATTAAATGATCAAAAATTTTTGAATGGATTTGAAAATGTTCTATTTCAAAAGAGAGTATGTATTCAATATGTTTATTTGAGAAGAGAGTAACCTGCATGGAAAACTTTCTATTTTCTCACTATGTTCTTAATATTCAATATATAAAATTCTCTTAAACTTTATAAATCATTACATTTTTCGTAACAAACAAATTCTGCACGGAAAGTTTCTAGAATGTTACGATTTCCTAAAACTGAGAGGTCATTTTCAAATCTGAAATCCTAAATCCATATACATAGGTACTTGATTGAAAATTCTTTTGAAATGTAAACACTTTTATTTCTTTGCTACGGAATCGGGCTGAGAATTCTTTTAGTTCCGAATTTTATACAGCTAGATATTTACTCTATATTCAACTGATGATTCTTCAAAATGATTTGGGCAAAACCAAATTACTCTTCACCTCTCTTATCCGTATAGCCCCAAGCCATGTAAAATTGGATGAGGAAAAGGAGGAGAGATGTGTCATTTTTTTTTTCTTTATATCACTGAACAAAAGACTTTATCCTCCCTTTCTGAAATGTAACACATTTTTCATATCTTTATCAGAAAATTTACTTAAAGTTACCAAACTGTTTGCCACAAGCAATCCTCAATATAACTACTAAACATTTTTTTCCTGATATTTCTTTTTGCTCTCTAAAACAACTTTTATACATGCAGATTTTTTCTCTAACAGATCTAAATTTTCAGATTTTCTATACATGTATACAAATTATATGCAATGTTCCACTATTTTTTAAAATCTGACCAGCTGTTGAAGCATTGATTAGTTTTTCCATTTTTACCCACAACTCTGTTCGAGTCGCTTTGAGGGTAGCCGAATGCAGTAATACTTGGCTAGTATTACACTTCTGTATTGCTTAGGGTTGTTTGATCAACACCTCTGAAGACAGTTATGGGAATACATAGATTGTAAGATATATTTCTGTGTTATACAATGACATAAGTAAAGATGTTCTTCAAAGATAAGTAAATAGTAAAATGCATTGTTAATTGAGCTATATTGATTCTACAAAATATAAAGAATAAATGTATGAAATTTATTGAAAATATGACATAAATTATTTGATGAGTTAAATTTTCTCAATTTCTTATGTATGTAAATAATTTCTTTAGGTCGTGATATCAAATATAAATTAAACATAAGACATTCCGGATATAATTTTTGATACAGTGCTAAAAAAACTGAGGTTGAAGTATGTTTTTCTGTTAAACAGTTTGGTGTCCAGTACTGCCATAATCACTTGTTAAGACTCTTGATATCCATAGGAGTAATACCACTTGTGTCAAAGATATTTCAGAATTATTTAAGTTATTATTCTTCTTTAGATTATAAAGTTTTTTTTAAAAGCTAATTCATCGGAGTTAATCAATTCCTGCGAATGATTCCGCAATGATTCCTCAGTCATTGCAATTTTAATTACCATTGATTCCTTAATGGGGAACATATAAATCGGAATTTAAATAAATTAGAAACACAATTCTTTAATTGGAAATCCTTTATTTTGACTGCAGATGATAATATTGAACTCCATCTAGTTTCAGAATAAAGTTATAATGTCTCTCTAGTGCCACTAAAATATATGAATAAATAATTACAGTTTAACTTCTCATTATATTGGAGTTTATCATTACAAAAAAACGAAATAAATATCTTATCTTTGTTTTTCAAAGACAAATTTTATTCTTTCTATTTACGTATGTTTCCAACCATTTATTATTTTTTAAATGGTCAATTATTGCATTAAAATCTCAAACATTTGACATTGATAATATAAAAGATTTAGCATCTTTATAAAATATATGGAAACAAAAATATTTTCAAAAACATTACTCACAATAAGCCACAGAATTTTTCTTTTTTATATAATTTAAACTTATATATAATCTTTATTTTCATTTGGTAAAAAAAGGGCGTCAAGACATTTAGTGTATTTAAATTTTTAGACTCAGATATTAAAAGTCTCCTCCTATTTATGTCCCAGCAGTTGACGAAAATCACACAATTGAATATTTCCTCAAACAATGGAATTCATTTGAATTTTATGACAATAATGTATGCTGTTGTTGGAAATTAGGCAAAAAAATTAAGTAGCTGAAAACGTTTTAAGTTGCCGAAATTAAGAAAAAATTTTCATGACTGTTAAATTAGTATAATAAAATCAAGAATCTCAAATAATCTTTTTTGTGTGTAATATTATTTTTGTGTCACTAATTTCTTTCACTTAGCTGCATTTGTAGTTCATACTAAAATGCTGCATACTTTCTTATTTATAGAAATTTAAATCAAAATTTATTAAAAGTCATTTCAGGTTGCAAATTTCCACCCTCTGAAATGTATATGTGCCGGATTTGGTAGTGGTGGGAATAAACGGTTCTGATAAAACCAACGCACATCCTTTCATCTTTAACATAGTTAAACATTATAAAGCGTTATTCATTGATAAAAGGTTATAAGTAAATATTATTCCAAGTGAAATTTTTCACATTTAAGTTGTATGAAGGTATAACTGTTAGATTAATTTTAAAAAAATGGAACTAACAAACCATTTTTTGTAATATAAAAGTTAAGATTTCCGAACATTTTTTATATCGTATAAATGCCTGATAGTGCTATTTTATGGGTGCGTAAAAAAGTTGAATATTTTTTTAACTCTTATTTACCATTTGTTTAGTCTTTAATTATTATTCATTACTACAAATATTATAGATTCCAGATTGTATTTCTTATGAGGTTGCTGGAATAAGACAATTATACAAAATAAATTAACCGAATTTTTCAAAAATAAATTCTAAATATGTTAAAATAGCTATTTTTTACGCATAACCTAAGTAGATACATTTTGGAAACAATAAAAAACTTAATAGATAAAAAATTATTCAAAAATTTCATATTTACAAACAGGAAAACTAGATAAAAATGTAAAAGAATAAGATCAGGTGCAAGGCAAGATTCAGAATCGATTGCCAATGTATATTTTCTATTTTTGAACGTTTGAGTTCTCCCTAAAATGTTTTAAAATATAGCTTATTTTGAAGGAAAAAAAAAGGGTGATGTAAAAAAGTGAAATGAAATAACAATTTCTACAGCAATTAAAAAAATGTAAAGATAGTAAAATAAATCACAGTAAAAAATAAACATTAGATTTATTTGAATCAATCATCTCATTCAAATTTTTCTTTTATGCTTTAATTTTTTCCAAAAAAATGTTTCCAGATTTTAAAAATCACAGAATACACATACATACTAATTTTAGTATAATGTTAGTAAAGCAAATAAATAAAAATGGCATGCAGAGAAAAATTTCTCCACAAACAAAATTATTTAATATTGAGTTCTCAGTGAATTCATCTTAAAATTAAGAAAAACTGTCATAACGACAGATGCGTTTTTACAGTTGGTTAATTCGACGTAGGATATATCCTTGACATTATCCTTCGGTCGAAAAAAATACAATCAGGAGCATGGCAGTTAATGGCTCCAGTTTGCTAACGGATAACGCCTAAGAGTACTAAAGATTTTCTTCAATCTTTTGGAGTACCCGGCCAGCCATGAAGCAATAAACTTATTTTATAGATCATCACTATCTGAGAACACACTTCACATTAAGCAAAGTTTGACTTTAATACGTTTCTCTGCAGAATTCTGAGAATGGCAAGACGACTTTTTTGCTGATTTATAGGGAAAGTGATCCCTTTAGTTTGCGTTAATCATATTCGGATAAATGTAGTAGAATATTTCTTTGCATTCCCATTATGGTGGATAGGGATTTGCGATGATTATTTTTCCTTGGATTCACTTTCATTGAATATTAACATGTTTTTAACATTGACATTTTCTATCTTCCCTAGACAGTTAAATGGTGTTGAAATTTATTTTCAGTTTATGATAGTTTTGCTTATTTTTTCCGATTTTTTAAATTTATTTATTGTTTGCGCAATTTAGAAGTTACATAAAAGCTATTTTGACATGAGCCTTTCTATTTTGTTGAAAAGGGTATTCCAAAAATAATACAAGATTTGAATTTGGTACGATTAACACTATAAAGTGTTGGAAATCTTATTAAAAAACCCATTTTACTGTTGAGAGTTTAGATTTAGAAAAAATGGAGCATTACGCGATTTAACAACTTGTTTTCAGTGTTGAACAATGTAACCTTATTAAAAACCCATTTGACAGTTAATAGTTTAGGTTAAGTAAAAATGGAGCAATACACGATATAACAGCTTTTTTCCATTTTTGAATTATGTTTCAAAAATAATGAAAGTCTGGCGGCTACAGTTCAAAATTGTGGAAATAGGCCCCCATATATCATGCGAATTAATAACATTGGATTTCTTTTCATGGGGTTATTTGAAGTCAAAAGTGTATACCAACAAGTCAACAAACACACATTGAAGGAGAAAATTCAACTCTCCGCATCAATGAATTTCAGTCACGTTTATGCAAAATGGTCATCGGAAAGTTCAACAAAAGAGTGCATATGGGCCAGCAAAGCCATGAATGCAATTTTTCCAACATATATAATCCTAGTTTGTGTACTTAATAATTCAATACAAATATAACAATTAAAACTGTTTTTTAAAAATTTAATTCAAATCTTGCGCTAAGACGTTCTATCGTGTGACACTCCATTTGTGCTAACCTTGAACTAACAGCTGTTCAGTGGTTGCCAACACTTTATTGTTGGAATAGTGGAAAATTCGAATCTTAGCGTTAATTTTGGAATACGCTTTAGCAATAGCATTTTAGTTGGTGTTGTTGGGCGTTATGACAGCATATTTTGGTTTTCGATTATTTTGTGACAATTCGTAAGCATGTTCCTTAATTCAAAATAAGTTATCGGCTAAAAAAATGATTCTTTTACAGGTTCGAAATCCATTATAATTCTATCCCAATCTCGAAAATCTGGCTAATCTTTCTTTAAGAAGTTTATAAATGGAACCAGAACTACTGGATACGAATTCTGGGAAATGTGGAAGAACTCAGATTAGTAGTTCTTGGAATCCACTAAGCTTTACTTAGAGACTGCCGAGGAACCTCAATAGATATGCGAAAATGAATATCATTCGGAATATGTTAGTTCACTTTACTCCATTAAATATTAAGTTATTGGGAGTATTTATCTTTAAATAGTTTTTTTTAATCCTATAACCTTATTATTACAAAAGCATTTTATTGTGTATTATGTATTATTATTGTATATTATGCACTATTATTGCGTATTATGTATTATTACTCTGTGTTATTTATGTTCAATTCCTATTAAGTTTTTCTTAATAGATTTCTTCTTAATTGTCATAAAGAAAATTTTAGACTTTCTCCATATTATATAATTTAGTGAATCTATTCCAATAACTTTTGCTTGCTCATTTTAGGGAACGTAGTATTCAAAATTAAATATTTTTAGCTTTAAAATTATCTGTAATAGTTTTTAAATAAGAAAAAATTAAATTTAGTTAAATTATTCCAAACTTAATTCTTCATGTTGTTTGTTGCAATTCAAACAATATCGCAAGTAATTATTATTTGGATGACTCTTGTATTATTGATTAATGTATATTTTTAATAAACAGTATTACAGCCTTTTAATTAGGCAATGAATATTTATGTAATAATGTTTTACGATTACATAAAGTATTTATATATACTGATGGAAAAAAAATCCTAGCACTAGGAAAGAGCTGTGCTAGATAAACGAAATTTGGTAGGCGTGTTTATACATCTGAAAGATGACGTCGATTCAAATTTCGAGCTACGCGCGTAAGTGTGGAGCTAGTAGCGTCACTATGAACATGCAAATGAGGTTTGCTTTAAATAAGCGCTGTAAGGTTCGTGATCGTTATTTACAGTTGAGATTTGACGTAGTGGGTTAATGTTAATCAAGGATACCTCTGAGAAGACGAAGAAGCTATTATCAACAGCTCACTGAGTTTGAACGAGGTCGTGTTGTAGGGCTACGAGAAGGTGGGTTTTCTTTCCGCGATATTGCTGAAATACTTGGCAGGAATGTATCCACTGTGCATGAGTATTGGCGGCAGTGGTCAAGGGAAGGTACTGCCTCAAGACCAGATTCCGGGTGGCCACGAACTGTTACAAATCGGTTACTTCAAGGACAGCTCCGAGCCAGACACCCTGTACAGTGCATTCCACTAACTCCAAACCACTGCCGTTTGCGACGTGAGTGGTGTCAAGCTAGAGCTCATTGGAGGACGGAGTGGAGATCTGTTGTGTTTTCTGATGAAAGCCGGTTTTGCCTTGGTCTCAGTGATAGCCGTTTGTCGGTTAGAAGGAGGCCAGGGGAACACCTGCTAGTGACCTATTTGCGGCCTAGACACACAGAGCCTACTCCTGGAGTTATGGTTTGGGGAGCAATTTCGTATGACAGCCGGAGCATTCTCGTGGTTATCCTACGCACCCTGACTGCAAATTTGTACGTCAGTCTAGTGATACAGCCCGTTGTGCTGGCATTCATGAACAGCATTAAGGGGATGTTTTCCAACAGGATAACACTCGCCCTCATACCGCTGTTGTAACCCAACATGCTCTACTTAGTGTCTACATGTTGCCTTGGCCTGCTAGATCACCAGATCTTTCTCCAATCGAGCCCGTATGGGACATCATTGGAAGACAACTCCAGCGTCATCCACGAACAGCATTAACCGTCCTTGCATTGACCGCCCAAGTGCAACAGGCATGGAACTCCCGCCCACAAACTGATATCCGACACCGGTACGACACAATGCATGCACGTTTGCATGCTTTCATTCAAACTTCTGGCGGTTACACCGGTTACTAATGTACCAACATTTCACATTTGAAATGGCTCTTCTCGCCAATTGCTCTACCTGTGATCTTGAAACTTTAATCAATTAAATATGTTACCTAGACAAATGTATTCCTAAAATTTCATTACTGTACAATAATTTTTTCTTGGTGTTGGGATTTTTTTTCCATCAGTGTATAAGGTTGTTATTACTACTATATAAAGTTGATGGAAATAGTTAAAATTTGTTATAATTGAGAAGGAAAAAATATTTTTAATTCTAAATGGAATATCAATAGAAAAATAGCAATAATTAATTGTTTATCTTCATAATATGTATCTTCGTTTAGAATTCTTTTATAAACGAATATTACTTGTTAATTTCATATATAGTTTTTTAAGTGAGTCCTTTAATTTGGAAATTTAATTCGTATCTTCAGTTTGAATGAACTTTTGCATAAGCATATATATATCATATATGTGAAGTAATAATGTTCATATATAGTTTTGCATTCATTCGTTCTGGATCTTAAAAAAAAGAACGTACTTTGGATTTCTTATATTTGTATGTCAGTGATATTCTAATTAATAAGTAAATATAAATGAAGAAATTTTATAAATTTGCGAATTTAACATTTTTTCAAAGCAAAATAATTTATAATCCTTTGTATCAATCCTTTGTAATTCTTTCGACTGGAAATATGTGTCTATTTTCGAATGTCTAGAAATCAGCTACTTGGGCTCTATTCATACAGGCATCCTGTATTTTGTCAATATATCGATTTATTATTTTTAAATAGTTGTCATAATTCAGCTTATAAAGTGTAGGAGATTAAAATATGTATAATCTCTTATTTGTTATTCGATGTAAAGGTTTAACAAATTAAGAAATAAAATTTATTTCATTTAATCCTGTGGCAAATAAGCATACTTGGTTTTTTTTCTTTGGAGAGAGAGAGAGTAACAGAGTGAAGGAGAAATGTACCATAATCCTAGTTTCAAGGGAGGCAAAATAAATGTTTTATGTGACTAAATTCAATTTCTAAGGTACAAGCATTTGTTAGGAGTTTCTTTATTCATAAAATTTAACGTTAATTAAGAAATTTTAGTACTTCTTTCTTTACTTATTTGTTCATTTTTTATTTCACTTGCAAAACAACTGAAAAATATCCACTCATTAATTCATATACATAATTTAATGGTATATTATCCAAACAATGGTGATAAAGCTATAAAAGGAGAGTTCAAATTATCTTTCATACTTTCCTTCCACTTCAATTCATGACTGCAATGCTAGTAAAAAAATTTATGATGTGTATATTTTTACTTTTTCATATCATGGAATTTTTCCAATTTTCAACGATACACTATGGTTGAAAAGAAAAGGAAATAGATATTTCCTTGTCGGTATATTTGTCGAATTAGTTTTTGTAAATGAATATAAATAAGACTACAGTGCATTGCAATAGTGTATAATAGCTCAGGGAGACAAAAGCTCAACTCAAATCAATCGTCCAAATGAAACATTAGGGAATTCTTCAGTTCAAATTAAAATCTTTCTTTGACAGTCCATTACCGTTGAACATTTTTTACATTCTAAAACTCTTTAAATTTTATGCATGCGTTTAAACTAAAATTTTCAAATTATCATTTAATTGTAACAGCTGTATGTGGATAATTCACTTAGGTTGAAATCTATTTGTCGCTATTCGTTCATACGCCAACGCCAAGTACATATATTATTATCATTACAAATCAGTCACTATTGCCCGCATTGTATCGTTTATATCTTCACAAAAAATAGTTTAAAGACGTTTCGCAAGATATATCATTATATCCATAATTTGTATAGTTTCTTAGCTCAAATCTAAAACCTAATTAATTCTTTATTTGCAAATTTTTTTTTATCTCACAAGAATGATTTATTGTGAGTTTTAACTGTCATTTGTTTAAATCTTCTCTTCCATAATACTTATTTTATAGAAACTTTAAAGATTTTGTTTTTTAATTCATTTTCCGTATTCCTATTTATGATCTGCGGAATATTTTTATGTTTTTATGTAAAGAACTTCTACATTGTAAAGGTTTTGTTTCCTCAATTCCAAAAGGAAAATAAAATTCAGAAAGAAATATGGATAAACGATTATAAACAAAGCATTTAAAGCTCAACTTATCAATCAGGATAAAGTTAATTTTCTAAAAATAAATTTCTTTACTAATATAATTTACTATTTCAATTCATAAAAGCAGTAATTAATTAATATTTTTCGCTACGAATTGAATGTTAAGCGTTTATAACACATTCTATCTATTAATATCTTTATGATTTGTAGTTATCGAATCCATGTGCAGACGAACAATAGAAGACGGCTATGTAGAATTCCTTTGAATGCATATGTTCAAAATTTGATAGAAATCTATAAATTTTATCGGACGTCAATGTGCCAAATTTCATTTTCTAGCTCAAAGAATTTTTGAGTTGTCGAGTTTACAGACAGACATATTATGAGAAATGTGAGTTTTGGACTCTGGAAACTTTGAAACTTAAATTAATCAAAATTTGGAGTCCAAGTGTTTTTGATGGTTGCAGTAATTTCTTTAAACTTTTAATACAATTATGCAAGGTAATTCTGATGTTAAAGGGACGAATTTCTAGTTTTTCGATATTTTTTGACGGCATTTCCATTGATCTTAATACTGACGAACTAATTTTATGCTGTCACCGTGTGTTCGAATAAGCCCGTGTATAATCGAATAAAAAGACACAGCACATAAATTTAATTTCAAATACAAATATTTAATATGAACATAGATTTAGGAAGAAAAACTGTACAACAATTATATTCCATAATTGTACACATGATATCACAATACTAGTCATGATGGCTTTTTCAGTGCCTCGCTCTTTAGTGCTTGTGCATGGTCGCAGTTTTGTACACAACCAGTAAAGCAAAGTGATAATGCATGCTTCTGATTCATGTCAGAAAATACATAAACATATATGTACATACATTTATACAAATAGTGACTTCATTTGCTTTGCCTTGTGAGTGCATGGATACGACTTGCATGGAACAAACCATGTATATTTTTGTACAGAAGTGATGTTTCTGTTAAAAGTGTGCAAAAATCTCGTTATAACACAGATAAAATAATAAATATAAATTAAAAACTAAATAAGATTGTGTAATAAATATTTACATCCTATAGACATCCGGTTACATCCGGTTGAAGCATGTCTTGCCTAAGCCTGAAACCATTACAAATATTGAATTTAGATCGGCCTTCCTAAGTCAGAAAGAAGGACAAATAATGAATTTAATTAAGGTAGAATGGGAATCATCGGTAGTTATTTCTTTCTTAGTTATTGCATAGAACTCGATGGCAATGCTGATTTTCAAATGATTAGTTTTTATTTTGCATAATAGCGGATTTAGAAACTATATAACTATCTTCATTTTCTGCATTAAAAATGAAAAAAATAATAATAAAGGAAATATAGTAATTAGTATTAATAGCATCTAATTTACTCATGGCGAGGGTGAGGAATTATTTCATTATCTCTTTAGAAACAGAAAGGGGAATAAAAAGGTTCATTCGCTTTCTTTTTCATTATTTTTTAATTCTACTAATGCTTTTTTAAATTTTTATGCATTTTTCCTCCTAAGTGGCTAATAAAAAAAGTGTGAAGTGTTATAGTTAACATTAATTAAATTGAATTCGTTTTTTAAAGAATCGTTATCTCTTTCCGAATAGAAACACTCGTTTTCCTTGTCCAGAGCAAAGGAAAATAAAAAAAGATTCATTTATTTTTTTAATAACTTTCCATTTCCGTTCTTTTTCCTTCGCCAAAATGTTAATAAAATATTTTTATGAAGTTTAAAAATCTAATATTTATTAAATCGCATTTCATATAACAAAATCCTTGCATTCATTTCAGAATGAAGTTTTACCATAGTTCATTAAATTTTTAACCATTTACTAATGGGAATGTTAAAAATGAATTCCAGTGCCATTTTCGATAGTAAATAGTGAAAAAAAAACCCAAAGAAATCAATCATTTTCTCATAAATCATTACTTTTAATGCATATCCATTTTGCTTACCACATTCTAAGCAGCATAAAATGTATTACCGTTAAAAAAGTCATCTTAAAGGAACATCCATCAAATCTCTAACATGTGACTTAAGGAATAAGAGGGATACAGTTGAGAACTTTGTTCCACACTTTAAAGCCAACTTTGAAAAATATTTTAAGATTACAATTCAAAAAATGATAAATTCTTATTACAGAAATCATTGGACTTCAACGCATTTGGTGTTTTGTGTAATAGATCAGGATTTATCCGGAAATGCACACATTCAGCATACCCGAATTTAATAAAGATGAACATATACTTACAATATTTTTTATAATCTTGAGCATTGTATCGAATTTCTACTAATTTGACCAATTTTTTATCGGCCTTTTATGTTGTATTACAGGCAATTCATTTATTTCTAGATAATCTGTATGGAGTTTGCATTGTATCATTTCAAGTAAAGTTTGAATGAATTATATAATAGGTAAATTGTTAATGTATTGTATATTTATCTTGATTATCAGTCAAAGATTTTCACAAATAAAAACTTTTAATATCTGATTTGATGCTTTAAAATATTTAGGAAAAATGTATCCTTGAGAAATGTTTTATCTTTATAAATTTATGAATAAGGTTTTATTCTAATTTAGGTTTATGTAAGTTTTATATGCTTATGAATAAATTTTTATTTTAATTTAGGTAAACACTTCATCATTATAAAATTCTATTAAACCATGCTTCGGTAGCCTAATATTAAGAACATGATTTCTCCCCTTTCGATATTTGTTTATATATTTTTGCACACATTTATTTATTTATAAATGATGTAAGGACATTTATTTTGTTAGCTTATTTTTATTGGTGATCGGTTTTGATCAAAATTTGGAGGACGATGTGCACTAACATACTGTTTTATGTAAAAATGCATATAATTTGTGCGAGTCTTTGTTTTAAGTATGTTTTAATAAAAATAATCATTTTTATTCAGAAACAATTAATAAAAATGCATCTAAGTTGAAAAACTTTAACTTATTTTATTAACATACTATACCTGCATCATCTCACAGAATTCATAAAATAAATCTGAACCAAGTATGTATGTAATAAATAAGTAAAAGTTTATCAAGATATTAAAAAAATCATGCTATAAACAATTTTAATAGTTTAATCTACATTAAAATTATTTATTGATTTTAGTCTATTAATAAAATGATTATTTAATTGATTGGAATTCAACTTTTACTAATTGAAATTTTAATAATACAACATCTATTCCATCCTCATAATTAAAAATGAAATAAATATATATTTTTTCTTTAACTAATTGATCTCCTGTAGTAATATTTAACAGAAAAAATAAGTACTGTGAAAGTTTCCAAATACTGTAGAAAAATTCATTCAAAATTTTCTTTAAAAATTATAAAATTCTGAAGAATTTCAAAATAACTTTAAGAGTACTTACATAGTAAAAGTAATTAAATATGTATATGTCATGCTTACGTTTCTATAATTAATTTATCTTATAGATTCGTAAAATAATCTATGAAAATATATGTAACACCGTTTTTAATTAGAAGTTAACGGGCAAGGAAATATTCTAATAACTCAACATTTAATAATAGCCCGGCTGAAAAAATGAAAATATAAAAGTTCTGCCAAGTGAGAGTAACTTTATTTAAATGAGGTTAAAAATAACCTGAATTTTTTCATTCATTTGAGGACCTGTTTTCATGTCAACATATTTTTAATTGCATACAACTTAAGACATATTATTATGAGCATAATTAAATCTCATTATACGTAAAGCATAGCATGGACAAAAAAATTGATTAAAACAATAATAAAAAGAGTAGATTTTAATCAAGGATGACAAATCCTTTGACATCTACTTTTTACGAATAATATTTATGATATACCAATACCAACATATTTGCAGAATTTTATCAGGAAACTCTGTACAAAGGCTAAATTATGTCTGAAAGTTTTTTCGATTCCTACTATTTATTTATATATCGTGTTCAAATTTCCAATCGCTAATAAAATACTTTTTATTCCTCTACTCTAGTTCAAATACGGTTTTTTTAAATTGTATTGGATGGCACATGATGTTTATACAATTTTTTCAAATAGCAATCCATTCATTAAATTTAATTAATTTTCAATTTAATCAAATAGAGATTTAGCAGTTTGAAATGAAAATTGAAATCAATAAGCAGTAGCTCAATTGGTGAAATGTAAGCATTTTACTGTTTTTCTCGTGAAAGTGAAGAATGAAAGTTCAATTCTTGGGGAAAACAATAATTTTTTTGATAATTATTTAATAAAGAGTAACAAAAGTAATATTTTTATTTGTTGATCTAAATAGAAATTGAATTAATTTTTTTTGTTTGATATACTTGTTTATTATCTTATCTGCAACCAAGAATATTTCTTGTCTTCAAAAACATTTCATTTTCTGGGAATTTATTTTTCATGATAGAACAATAACAAAAAGTAGATTCAAACTAGTTTGTCTTTGCCAATAATTTTCTGTATTTATTTTAAATTTGAATTATTTTGACTCCATTTAAAACAATTTTGGAAATTAAAGAAGTGTCATTTCATTGAAATTTAGAAAACCAATGTGATCCAAATATAAGAAGTTGATGACGCCTAACAATTATACTTAATGTATAAAAACAATTCGTTAAATTACAGTTGGATTTCACACACATATTCTCTTAAATATAGTTTGAATTTCTGAATGAAAAAATATCACATTTTGATTATCAGAAGAAAAGTAGTATTAATGAGCAAATGAACGAAAATTTAATCTTGAAAATGGATGTAGCATAAACTCACTTTAACTAGGAATAAATTATATTGTGTCAATGTATTGTTATAGCCTTAAGCATTTTTTATTACAAACATTTTTTGATATATCATTTTTACCATGCATTCATTGAATGTAGCTGCCATTTCAGTCCAGGATTTATAGAAAAAAATTCCAATCTCTTCAAAATTCAGGATCCTTTGCTGAATATTTGCATATTTTCGATGAATATTTGAAGGACATTTGCTCAAACATTTCATTCATCGAGAGCATCAAAAGTGAATGCATTTTTATGGTCAAATACTTTGATATGATTTACTTTTAACAACAATAAAAACTCTGCCCTTCTTATTTATGTTGAAGAATTTCAGACACTTTCAATATTGAACGAATGTTCAACAGTGCAGTATTATTTTATTTTTACTGATTAAAATATTATTTTTTTATATTCTAAAACAGAATCAACCTATTTATACAGGTTCATAAAATTTTAGCCGAGTGTATTTTAACTTAAATACTTTCTAATTTGGATCACTATGAATATGAACATCATAATTTATTACTAAAATCAGATTCTCAAGCTATTTACGAAAAATCACCTTTTTGAATATATCTGTAAGTAAAAACCATTAGATAAAATTGTATTGTACATAACGGAAAACAATGGAAGCGAGAAATGAAAGAAAACATAATAGAAAACAAATAATCTATATATGTATTTAAATTTTATTCCTACTTAGGTCAACAAAGAAATATCTCAGACTTGGTGACAAAATGGAGACCATTTGATTACTTCATAACGAATCTGGTTACTTTGTTAATTTTTGTCACCATGTATAAATTACTGGAAAAATTTAACTAATGAATTAATATTTTAAAAAAGTGCACTAACACTGTATTATCCATTTACACAAGTTTTCAACAAATGTATTTGAACTGGAGTGGAGGAATAAAAATATTTTATTATCGATTGAAAATTTCAACAAGATTTATATAGCGAGAGCGTAAGCTAATAGTAGGAATCGAAAAAATCAAATATTTTCAAGTGGCATTTACCTTCCTTATTCTGTTATATGTCTCATCCATAGTCTTGCTCAAGATCAATATATAACATGCGAAGGTAGTTGTTGTAATTATATATGGTGTAAAAAAATTAGGACATTTAATTTATAAAGCATGATCGCATTTAGTTCATAGCCGCCTCAGAATATATACAGGAATACAGTTTTTACTCTTTTCAAAAGACTGGAAGAAAAATGGTATAAGTTGAGAGAAAATATAAATTTTGCGAAACAATATACATAAGTAAAAATGGTTCGATGGAACCAAAAAAAAGTTTTAAGTCACTGAAAAACCTTAAAAACAGAATTAAATAGTCAGTAATTATATATCATTAAAAGATACATTATTACACATATTTAGAGCAAATACACATATATTAGAAAAAATTATTACAGTTTCTGCTCGTAACAGGTACTACTGTAGTGTAAAATAATATAATACAATTTAAAATTCGTTTTTTTTTTCACTTAAAGAATTTTTTTGTCATTGTTTTAAAGGTTAAATCAATGAAGAATTTATCCGAAAAAATATTACACTAAAGAAAATTTATGTTGTTTAATAAAAATTATTCAAGTATTTCGGAATCCGCATGAATGTGAGAACCTATAAATTTTAAACATTTACTATTGTTCCGAAATAAATATGATTTATTCTTTAGTTCAAGTAATTTGTAATATGCCTTAAAACAATGGCAGTATTTTGAACATGAAAAAGCTGTACAGTGCTTGCTATTAACAGCATGTAAAGGACAATTCTATGTAAAGAATAATATTTTTGTGCAATCTTAAACATCATGAGTTTGTTTTTATGTACTCCAAATTCAACATTGTGCAGGTGCATTTACTGTTAAAAGTAAACACTTCAATAGTTTTAGTGAGTTTAAAAGCGCCACAAGTGATTCATATAGTAAATGCAAAGCTTCTGGAAAATGTAACCATCTTCAGTATTGTTAGCTTAAATAAGTATAATTTTCTTTCAAAGTAAAAAGTAAAAATTCTGATTTTATTTAAAAGAGCAATGATTATTATAAATAACCAGGATTAAATTGGATAATAGTATAAGTAACAAAAAGCTATTTCTAGACCGAAAAAACTATTATGAAACTCATAATGAGCTAGATATGTTATATGTTCTATTTACATAATTTCAAAAAAGTTCCTGTATTTAAAAATTACCAACATAGTTTCAATTTCTTTTCCTAAAGGATGTTTCAAAACTAACGCAAGACTTGAATTTGCCTCTATTAGTGCAGTAAAGTTTTGGCTTGCCTTTTAAAGAAATTATTTGATATTGGATAGTTTAGGATAACAAAAATGAAAAGTAACACCACAGAACCACGTGTTTACGTTGTTGAGCAATATTAAAAAGTAATAAAAGTCTGGCGGCTACAGTTCACAAATTTGAAAATTGGAGTCCAAGATGATGTGATTTAACACCATTGGTTTTCTTATTATTGGTTTGATTGAAATAAAGATATATGCCAACAAGCCTGCAAGCATGTGTGCAAGAAAGGAAAAATTTAACGCTGCGTCAACGAAAATCCACTACATTTAAGTAAAATAGTTCTGAAAATATTCAACAAAAAGACCTTGCATGTGCCAGAAAAGCCGTAGAGGCCATCTGCCCTAAGTGATATTTCAGAAATAACCTTACCCTGTGTCCTTTTTTCATTTAATTCAAAACCTAGGTTAATCTATTTTTCTATCATGTAACGTTCCATTTTTATTTACCCTAAGCTAATAACTATAACTTAAAAAAAAAACAATTCCAAGACTATACAGCTCTGATAGAGGCAAACTGAAATCTTTTGTTAAGTTTGTGAGAAATTTTAGTAAGGAATATAATAAAAAAAATGTATTGAAATTATAAAAATCGCATGACAGTAAAGTTATAAAAGAATAATTTAAAATTTCTAATAAATAATTAGATAAGTAATTTTACAGATCTCTTAACAAGAACTCGGCTTTAAAAAACAGAACAAAATTAAACATAAGCAATGAAAAATATAAGAGAAATATTTCTTTTTACCACGTTAAAACATTTAGAGCATAAAAAAATCTTGCATCAGAATAATATAATAAAGAAAGTTAAACTTCAATAAAAATTAAAATCAATGATTGTAGTTAAAAATATTAAAAAGTTCCAAAAAGTGTCTCAGCTTCAGTTTAAATTCATGCACATAGTATTATCTCTTCTATTATTAATATAAATTCTATTGTTCTGTACCATAAGCTGCCAATTATCATTTTGGTAAAAAACTGGTATTCATTCTTGAATACTTTGAAAGAATATGAGTATAAATTCATTTAATTGCACGTATAAAAATACAGCATTTAATAACTCTTCATCAATCACTTGTATAATAGTTGATAATATTTCTCAATATCTTTATAAATTGATACACTTTACAAGTAATTCCTTTAACAAGGATACTGTGAATTCAGTTCGCTATTTTAACAAGTTTGTTCGTTGTTCATTTCAAGATCTTCTCAAACTAATGTATTTCATAGCGTCACAGAATATTGTTCTCTGCATTAAAATACTTATTGAAAAGTTTTAACATGATATATGCAGCTTTCTGATGTTTTAAGAAACTTGTTCGAAATATAAGTGACAGACAGGACACATTTTAAACTCTCTTTGATATTAAATTCTACTGAAAGCAAAACAGATATTTTTTTAATATTCATGCATGCTAGGAGGCTAAATATTTGTTCGATTAGGAAGTGAGGAAAATTCAGTGGAATAAATATGCAACTTTGTACAAAGTGAATGGACGGGATAGTGAACCAGTTAGAACTGGCTTGGTGAGGGTGACTGTGGTACAGTGACATCAAAAATCCATCATTTATTAGTCTGATGGAAAACATTTCAAGAAGGGAAATGCAGTCCTCGGGTTTTACACCAAAATGCGTTACATCAAACGCAACACAAGAGTTAAACAATTATTGGATATGGCATATCTTTTAATTCCAATCTAAGCAAGCTGCCACCATTTGCAAACAACACTTAAGTATTTATCTCATTCGGAATAATAACTGAAGGTTTAGAATCACAAAGGGTTTTATAAACTCTTGAACGAGTGCATGTTTTTCGCATCAAACCTTGCTTTCTTCCTCCATGTGGTCACTTATATCCGGTGTCGGTATAGTGGAAGTAATGTCTGGTATATGAATGATAGGGGAGAGGGGAAGATCGTCCTCTATGTTCGTTGGCATACCTGGAACACACTTAGGAAGGGATGACCGCCGTCTAGATAGTCGAAAAAAGTGGTCCCTTTGCACAAGGTTGTGAAATAAACGGGTCAGGCGTGCCTCGTATCGTTCTGTGCGGATGTACTTGATAACGACAATGCTCATTCCAAGAATGTAGAGGCCCAAGACTACCTGAAGAAGGGAAAATAGATTTAAGTCAAATATACGAATTTTTTAGCGTAATTAAGTTTCAAAATTCTAATCGTTTAATCATTAAAAAAATGCTAATTTACAAAAGAAATGCCAAAATAAATCATCTCCATACTTAAAAAAATCATTCAATATATTGAAGTTTACGAAATTATCAATGGTAAATCAAATATTTTATAAAAATTAATCACTCTTACTATTTTATACCACAGGGTCATTTATAGGGGGGAAAATCACCAAATTGAGATTAAAGATAATTTTTAAACTTCATTAATAAAAATTCGAAGAAAAAATTGATTGAATAAATATTAAGAAGAAAGCTTTAAAATTTATTCACATTTAAACAAAAAAAGGCATAAATAAAAAGCATTTTTTTCTCATATACGCTTATTAAATATTTTTTTCATTAATATTAATTATAGGAAAACAGTTCTGAATTTTTACGCACATTTCTTAAATGCAATGTAAAGTAAATAAATAAGTAAAAAAATATAACTAGATGATTAGTCTCTGAAATAGGTAGTAAAAGCAATCCAAATGACTAATCCATTAATGAAACTATTGAAGAATGGGCATCATCTTCTGATAGCAGTAATAGTTTATATTACAAAAACAGCTGCCTATATTTGGAGAAAGAAACTTGTTAATTAACGGATCTAGTTAATTAATGAATTCTGGTTAATTAATGAAATGTTATTGGATTCTCCTTCAAACCTTTTTTATATTCGATTGATGCAAGTTCCCTCTGATGGATCAGAATATAAGGTTTCCTTAAGATTGAAGCTTTCAGAGAATTCATTATCCCATTTTGAAGACAGCAATGGGACAGATTTATTGTCTATGTTTTCTGTTTGCAGAAAGAATTTGATTATTTTAGGAATGAGCACTTTACTTAGAAAAGTCCGATGCATTTATCCAAAACCCTTACTATTTTAAATTTTGTGCAAGCTTCCTTAAATTGAACAAGCAAACAGACATTCTTACACCAGAATTATTGAAAATTTCACCATCATCATTTAAAGACAGCAGATTTATATTTATTGAATTTTTTGTTTTAATGGACGGAATATGTTATTTTTTTAATTATTTTTCATCAGAAATTGATGCTTGCAACAATCTTAATTCATTCTAGAATTTAAGGATTTGGTATAAAATTTCTGACGTGGATCTCACTAAGTGAATTCCTTAATAAGGCAGATACATTCTGGTTTCTATAAGCAAATGAAAAATTGTTATTGTTATCCATGGCACTTTACTAGCCCGCCGACCGAAAGTTGTCAGTGATTTAAGCCTAATCCCTTGTTTTTCAGTAGCGCCAACTTGGGCCAAGAATATGGGAGTATAGCCAAGAATAGCTACTTCGCGCTTCACATCATGCTTAATGCTTCATGTGTTTCATCATGATTCATACTTCGCTTGCACAACCCCTTTTTATAGGGGGGCACCTTCACAATACTGACAGATATAACACAGAATAACAGTCATGCCCTAACAGAAATTCGAACCCGGAACGCCCAGATCATGGTTGAAGACTCGCTACTCCTAAGCTAGGACGCCAGGGAAAAGAAAAATTATAAACAATCATCTACATATAAAGATCTGTATATATACGAACTACTGTTTATAAAAAAAAAATCGGATTTTTTCCCTAAAAGGTTGTGAAATAAAAAACACTTTTATCATAAATATAATATCTTTTTCAATGGGCTCATACAATTTTAAGCTTATAAATAGACGAATATGCCTCTACTACTCTCCATTCTGCCAAAACACTTGTGCATGAATTTATCTAATAAGACTAAAAAGTCAAAAGGTAATACATAATTGCTTACCATGACATAAATTATAGCATTTGACTGGCTATTGGCATGCATTTCCAAGATGGCTGCATGTCCAGGAGATAGAGTCGAGGATGGTCGCTTAAACAGTGGGGAAAGGTATAAAGGAGGTCCAGGGGATGTGCCCAATAGAATGTCATCTGTGATATTTGGGCTTGTCTCTGGAAGTTCACTGGCTTCAGTGATTGTTTCCATGGTAACATGGCTAAGAAAAAGACTCTATTTTTATGATTCTAAGTGTTAGACTGGAATCAAATCTGAAAAAAAAGCATAAATGTAAATGATATATTTGAAAATCTTATTAATAGATTCTATAGTACAAAGTAAGCATCTTTTCAATATAATGTTCATTTTTTATTGATGTTTATTGCGGTTAAATTCATACCTTTAAGTAATAAAAACTGTAAGAAATAAGCCTTTAAGTAATGAAAGTTGCAAAATTTATGCGTTTGAAAAATGAAAATTCTATTCTTTTGATTAGTTATGCACTATCTTTTATCAAGAATTTAAAATCTAAGTAATCTTTTTATATCTATTTTTAATTTATTTGATTTTAACTATGTACATAACATTTTCAAAATATTTTTTAAATAATTATTCCAATAACGAATTCAATGTCCAATTTTTAAAATTTGTTATTTTCTGTCACATAAAAATTCGAAGAAGCAGTGAATCACCTCAAACATACTATATATTTAAAAGCACTTTTAAAACTACATTAATTAAATAATTACTTTCCTTTGTAAAAAAAAATAGAAAATGTTTTTATTTCTGTTTGGATTTAAAGTACATTTACATTATTATTTAAAATAGCATACATTCGCTTTGACAATACATATTTATTATTTAAGTTTTAGATTAAAATTCTCATACAAGCACAATAGATTATTAAGAGTGAGTATTTAATAATATTTAAAAAATGTGTCTGTAAAAGCTTAAAGCAATATTTATATGAAATCCTCTGTATGGGAAGAATTTCCTAAATTAAACCTGAGCAATCTATCAATGCACTTTCATAACAAAAGATGTCAAAACAGATTCTTTCTTTGTATACACAATAATGAGAAAATTAAATAAAGTTGATGGTTTAAAATGTTTTGCTTTAATTCCATTTTATTATATTATCTAAAGAGGAATTTTAATTTGAAGATCAAAATATCAAACCTATTTTATGAAGTGCATTCTATGCTTGGGGCGATTTATCACACACACATCTAATTAAATATTAGTCAGACAATTAAGTATGCTTTTTTTTGGGCTCTGTATATTTTTGTTGATTTCATATGCTCTATTATGATTTCCCTTTGATTATTATTGAAATTTTTATTTAATTTAAGACCATGCAGCCTCAATATTATCAACTGAAAAGAATATTTTACTGTGGAAACTAATTTAGTTTACAACTAATTACGGCTTTTTTAGTAAATATATGGATATTTTGTCAATGATTTTAAACAAGTTTATTTCAGTATTTTACATACGGAACACACCGTCTAAATAGATGTGCAAGTATGATTTTCCAAAAATAATGAATTCGAGTCTTAATTAAAGTAATATATTCCTTTTTAACACAAGCCACCTTTGGTGACGAGCTGATTTCTAGACTCTATTGACTGTAGTTAATTTGAATCAAATTTCATATAAAAATTAAATTTTCATCATTCTACCATTAAATAGTTTTAGTATATTTTAAGTTTATCAATAAAATATATTTCATTATCAAATTATAATAGGCATTATAAGCAAAATATCTTTGCAACTTTACTCATGTTCTGTCCACCTACACTACAATGATTACTTCAACTATAAAGTAACGCTCCCATTACTTCGTAGTGTCATAAATAAGTAAATGAGTGTGTGTCATTGATTAAACAATTTCACTAATTCTTAACATTCAGTAAACGAAAGGGCATGGTAATTTAAGAATAATTTATGCATGGTGAATAGATAAAATTTATACTACTTATATAAATTAGCATATTACCGTTCTATCATTTCTTTCTGTAATTCATAAATTCTCAATATAAAACCATTGCAGTTTAATAAATGAATTGCTGTCAATAAATCAGCTAAAAATAAATATAAATTTTTAGTCTTCTATGATTTTTTTTCAAAAATGGATTTATTTCTTTCTTGAAGTTAAATGATGTGATAATGCTGTAGAATAAAGATTTGAAATGCATCAATCATTTTAAACGGACGGGCGATGATACCATAATAGGCAAGAATTTTTATGATTTAGTAAAGTGTATGTAGCATTAAAGATAATCGCTTTCTGATGAAACAGGAAGAACATAACGATTCGTAAACAGATTTTTCAGGTGCTAAATTGATTGAAATGTGGAATCTTGGCATAATATCAATATTCCCAATATTAGAATAGAAAGGAAATTGACTTTGAATATTATCATTTAGTACATATGTAGTGATATCTAAATCTTAAGTCGAAAGTGAGAAATACTAATTTATTTTCGCCTTATTTCGCTCAATAGCAACAAAAAATTTCATAAAATGTACCTACGAAACTTTCACGCAGTATCGCAATTACATTATATAGTTTCCTTCTAATATTTTTTTAAGTAGGAGAAAACCATTATGCAACCGAAAATCTTAGAACATTTCAGTATGTTCGAAGAATTGATATTACATTTGTAAAGTACGGAATCTAAAAGTGCTGTACGACATGTTTGGGAAGATATTGATACCACATGAGTTTCTAGAGAGTTTTTTCACGTCTTCTGTATTTGAAAAATAAACATACAAGCTATATGGGGGCCTTGTGACACAGTTTTACCCTAACATGTTCAAGAATATATATAACATGGAATTTTGGTACAAGGTTCCACCCTGATATATTCGAAAATATCGAAATATCCTTGTATAACATAGGCACATAGAACGTGTTTACAATTTAACACATTCGAATTGTGAGAAGACTTTTAGTTTATCTTAGCACAATTATCATTTGTGTCTAAACATGTGAGTGTTCAAACATGATATTTGTGCCTAGAGCAATGCATCACTCCTAATTCTGGAGAAAGACCCATAAAGCATCTGATGATTGGCCAATTCTATAATTTAACTTGCTCGAGAATGTGTAAAAATTCCGGTACAAATAATTTAATAGAACGTGGTTTCAATCTAATTTTTTTTAGTTTTGTGAAATATTCATATTTCATTTCTACACAATTGAGAATGAAAGAATTCCGCTAAGAAAATAGATTGTGATATGAGAATTAAATGCAGATAATATCTCAGTTAAAATTCGAATGATTTAAGGAACTTCTGTTAAACATTTTAATCAAATGATTCGGATGACAAATAGTTGGAGAAGGCTGTAATGAATTTGATGGAAATGAAAATCAAAATATACCAATTTAAAAATGAGATATTACATAGACATTCTGAATTTAAAATGTTTTAATGATAAAACATCGATTTATAAATTAGAAAATTCCATAAGAGCTTAGCATTATATAATGATAATTATAATCATCTAAGTTAAAAGCAAAAAACACAAAATAACTGACAGTTTATGGAAAATAATGTATAGTT
Source organism: Argiope trifasciata (assembly GCA_026543055.1). Lineage (NCBI taxonomy): Eukaryota > Metazoa > Arthropoda > Arachnida > Araneae > Araneidae > Argiope > Argiope trifasciata. Next base: position 329,193 of record JAPMOQ010034492.1, read on the forward strand.
TGTAAGGTATATAATGAAACATAATATAATGCTAAAAATCATACAGAAATGAAAATATCAAACTTGGATCATTGCATTCAGTAATAGTAACAGAGAAAATTTAAATTTTTTACTAACGTGTCATATCTGTGAAAATTCTTTACAAATTTGTGAATATGTTGGAAAGGAGTTTTTGAAAAAATAACCAATATGTAAAATTGCTATATTTTTTAATTTTTGCATTGCAAAATTGAAAAATATCTATATGTAAAGCACAATATATATATTAAAGGCCTAATTTTTTACAACGCTTAGCTTAAATATAAATTTATTTTAATCTATACAGATATATTTAGAAAAAAACATATTTCTTGAAGTTTATCAAATGTTTCATTTAAAATCTTACTGATAGCTTAGGACATTTATTACCTAGTTCTTCAACAAAAAAATTAAGCTGTGTTTTGAACTATGTTCAGGTATAACGTTTTAGGCTGTTAAAAAAAACGATTTTCAAACTTTTTTCAAATTTCAAAATATTAAAACAACCATAAAATATTTTTAAATGAGCGGATCGCTTATTCTGTAGTTTAAGAAATATCGAGAAATTATTATATCAATAATACGGAAATATCGAGAAAAAATACTAAATTTGAACGATAAATTGCATTAGATTTTAATTTATAAGGAAGATTTAGAGAGGAAATTTGATTAAAATTGAGGATTTGTGAAAATATAATTAAAAATTTAAAATAGCGACAAAAAGCGTTTTATTTAAATTAATGTAATTCTAAATTTTTTTAGTGAAATTTCTTCAAAAAGAATCAAAATTGGAACGCGCAATGAAGAAATATATTCAGAAAAAAAAGAAGAACAAATAAATTCATATTTGAAACTTTGACAAACAGTTTACATTTCAACATAGTTACCTGTTTTAATGAAATTTTAATACTAATGCAATTTTTAATTTTAAATGCACAACAAGGTCTTTATTCTGGTAACATGCACGTCGTTTTCCTTGGGGGGAGATAACAATCTTTTTGTATCAAGTTATCCATAATCTATTAACAAAATTTAACATAATAAACACTGATCGTGAGTTATAAATTAAAAAAAATTAAAAATGGGCATCAAATGCATAAAATTAGGTTTAGAACCCTCACATTTCATATATAAATCCTTAAATATAATTAATATTAGCAAGTGCTTTTCGTTTGTTCAAATTAGCTTTAAAAAACAATGCATTTATTTTTGTAAGGATTAGTGATGCTATCAATTAATAAGCCTTTATATAAGATTTATAATTGATTTTCATTTTGTATTCATTTTGATAGGAAAAATATGAATCCTTGTCTTATAAACAATTCATTATCACCATCGTCGTTTTATTATATATATAATATTTTCTGGATTCAAAAAGATTCACATAAAAATTTATAAAATTAACTCCATTGAGATCTGTAAAGCTAATAATATATTGTATATTAAACATTTGCATTTCTGTATCGTGAGTTTACTTGGCACCGCAATAGAAATATAAAAATGATTGACCCACTAGAATTTTTTGAAATATTTTTTTAGTTTTAATCATAAACTTTCTTTCAGTGTCAAAGTAAATAATTCATGAAATTTATTTCTATATACTAGATAGCAAACCTGAAAAAGGAAAACTTATCAAGATAGGTCTCTTTATAAAAAAGTTTGTCAAATGAAAACAAAAATATAATGGTTTCAGAGGTTAATTTATTATGTTAGGACAAAATGCATATGAGTGGTAAGCTCAACAAAATAACAGAAACATATTAAAAATTTAAAAAGCTCTATCACTAAAAGAAGTCTGCTGAAAATTTTCAATTTAACTATCAGGCATAGGAGAAATGAATAAACTGGCAGAACAACTTTAAAAAAAGAAGCTCTCACTAGAAAAAAATCGAAAGGACCCATGTCCCTTCTGTTTGAGCCAACAAAGTTCCACTTTATCCCTGGACCATGTTCAATTATAGTGACATTTTCCCCATGCTTTTGCATCGATCGGATTCGTCCTTCGATCTCTGTATTCTTTCTGACTACACATATTTATCCGCCAAAACAAACAGAGTTTGGCAATCTGCCTTTTGTTTTCCTTGGTCGCAGCTGTCCGGTCACTGATTAGAAGGGCCTAATTGCATGATCCCACTAATCTTTTTCCCAGTTAAGGTAATAGAAATTTTTTTTAGAAATTGCAACTTACTTGTGGTTTTTTGTACAAGTGTCTGATGTTATTACAGCTGATATATTATTCTTGGTCAAATTTTGCATATTTCTCATTACTTAATGGTGAAAATAAGGCTATTTTTTTAAAAAAAAGTAATTGTTAAAACTGGAAAAGTTTTATCGTATATTTTGTTATTATCAATTATTGTTGAAGTTAATCAGTAATTCAACTGAAAAATTGTTCATCTTAAGATTCATGCTTCCATTCGATAGATTAAAGTTCCACTCTAACAGTAAATTTTTAGTTGGGTTTATATCTATTCTATAGAATGTGAGTCACCAAATTACTTGTTACTTAATTAATTATACCCTATATTAGGTTTTATTAGTACAATTGTAAAATATTTTGTCCTGAATTCTAAGTTCCTTTTAAATAATTGTTTCGAAATAACTGACAATTTTAAATAAAAATAGATTTCAAAGTCTAGAAAAAATGCTAAGTTTTAATAACCTATCCACTGTCAAAATTTCAGATTAAAAAAATACGAAATGCAGCATTAATGAATATATATGAAACTGCACTTTCCATATTAATTGATTTTTAAGTAAGCAATTTTTTCAATGACTATAAAAATGTCACACAATTTTTTCTGTTACGCATAGAAAAGTATACAAAAGAAAAATCGATATTTGTGTCCTTGAAGATTTAAATGGAATAAAATTATAGGCTCAAGTATTCTAATTTATATTCTCAAGATTATATATGAATAAAATAAGTTATCGCTTACAGTTATAGTTACAATAACATGTTTTCGAAAATTTAAAAATGCAACAATCCAATTTTATTTATCCTGGAATGTGGTTTACAAATTTCAACGGATTTGAGCTGATACGGCAGATTGTGAAATGTTGGAACCTGTAGAAGACTAATGAAAACACATTTAACGCATGTTAAGATCAAAAAATTGCACACAATATATTTTTATAACATTTTTTTTTAAATTAAATTTGTCCAAAAAACACCTTTTGTACAATTTAATCTACTTCATTGCAAATTTTTTTTATTGAATTTTAAAAAAGAAATTGGTATAACGGATGTGGATAACATACGAATTATAATATTAGCTCATTTCTTTTATTACTTAATTTTAAATTCATTTCTTGCATTTTAGTTTTGCACATTTATAATGATATAATATAAAAATAATTCCGAATTGAAAATAGGAAAACTTGTTCATTTAATTTCCACAGATAAAACTTATTATGATATAATGGTTCTTACGGAATGTATACTTTCTGTCTCACAAGGTAAAATACTAATGCGCAAAACAAAGGCGAATTTCTAAAAATAATGGACACATTATAATGGAGCATTTATAGGAATAAAGTCATAAGATTTTGTCAGTTGATATTAGGAACGATAACTGATGGCTGTCTTGAGGCTATTGGATTGAGGATTATTTTAATAAGATGATGCTCGCCAATCATTAGTTTGTTAGGTCTTGAGATATAATCATTATTAATTTTCTTATAGTGAATCTTAGAAAGTCAAATCCAAACTCACTACTTCTCTCAGAAAACCTGTATTAGTGGTATAATTTTCCACCTTATTATCTGATATTTGTGAAATTCATAGCAGTGAAACGAAACCGCTTCCCATATTAAACTCATTTCATGCTCTAGATTGATACCCGAGTATTCTACAATTTTGAACTAATAATACTACTTAATATCATGAGTGTATATTATGATATTAACTAATGTTAGACGTAAAGAAGGGATTTTTTTTTTAATTTCAAAATGATGCGAATGAATAAATTTCAGTTAAGGTATCCTTAGGGGTAACCAAGATATTCATGAAAGCATTTAGAGAATTGGAATATGCTTTTTTTTAGCTGCTGCTGCTTACATTATTTTAATATAGGTAATTCAACGTATTTTATATTAGGTACTGGAATATCTTCTTTTGATAGTGTTGATGTTATATTCGCCTTACCACAGAAATAGTGTGCAGTAGCTTCATAGAAAAAACATCCTTGAGTACCCGAAGGCAGCAATTTGACTTCTAGTTCATTTGAAGATAACATTTACTCGCTTGCACGATCTCTTTCCACAGTGGGTCTCTTTCACACACCTCACAGATAGAACACAGGGTAAATAACAACCTTGACCTAATAAGGAGTCAAACCCTGGAAGACCAGATCACGAGCTACACCTAAACCAATTTCGTCTTTTTCATCATATATATGACCATGGTTACTTTTGTGTTTTACTGCATTATCTAATAATTTACACATTGAGTTTCCATTTTCGCATTATACTGATGATTAAATACATAGTTCCTCTAAAATATGCTGATTATCTTTTAAAATTGTGAAAAAGTTCAAATTTGAAATAGAATACATCCATGCAAAACTTCTTGAAATAATTCAATGCAATGCTTGATGAAAAATAAAAATTGTAAAATAAATGAGTGGTTTAATTTACCACTCATATATTTTATGAGTGGCTGTGGCTTTTTTTTTACAAAAAAGCATTATTTAATTTTTTCTTTAACTATTAGAAAATTTTAATTAATTCACGGTACCATCGGAAACATATAATAGTACTTTATTGAGAAATACATTGCTTAGAACTTTAATTATGTTTAATCCAAACTCCCGAAATAAAAGTTTGCAAACTATTAGCAACAATTACGATAAAACCGAGGAATACCTCGAAATCTGGACAATCAATTCAAAAGTAAATCTGTGGTTGAAAAGAACATTTCTCTTACTTGTATTCCGTCTCTTCTTTATTCTCTCCACGACTCTCTGTGAACCAATGAATAGCATCTTCCGCGCTTACGAACCTCAAGATTGATCTTAGTAACCTAGCAACGGAAGCTATCGACATTCGAAAGAGGAAGAAGATACCCCCAAACAATAGCCTCCCTGCTGCTTAATGTCTTAGTAGGATGTTATGGTTGGTCTGTAAGATGATTTGTACATGGAGAAAAAAACGCACCAAGTCATGTCTTCTGCATTAGTAGCATTTCGATATTTTAGTACATATCCCTCTGGCATGTTGATTGACCCGCAAGAAGATAGTACTGATAGAATCCTATGCACTCGTAGAGTGTACAGGATTTTAAATGTATGTAATGTTAAATGTCGGTTTTGAAATGTTTAGCATTATATCTATTAAATACAAGCAAATTACTTGTTACTTAGTTCAACTTAATTAAAAAGAAGTATTTATATAGAACACCTAAAATTGTCATGCATATTACTAAGAATTACCTATCTTGTGAAGCAGTTATTTCATTAGAAATAAGTGATAATTTAGATTTTTTTAAAATTTCTTTTAGATTATTTGTTAAAAATTAATTGAAATTTTAATGCTTTTTCTTAATAACTTTATATTGTAACGCACCACCGCTTTAAATTACTTTACATTTACATTACTTTAAAATAAAAAATAAGCTTTTCAGTTATTTAAATTTTCTTTCCGTATAATTGTTTACTCATTTCTGCTTTTAAAATTAAGTACATCGCAGTATATTTTCTGTAACATTTCGTTATTCCAATATATATGTTTATATACCTGTGTTTTTTGAATATATTAAACATAATTTGGATGTGCTTGTTATGGTTGCATAATTAAAACTAAATATTAAAAGTACAAAAAAGATATCGGCATCTTTCCTTAAAATTCATTGTTGTACGATATCCCCTATCATAGTCATAAATCTTCTTTACTTTTTCATTGATCAAAACATTTTTCCTTAAATTTCTTGAACTAATTTTTTAAATATTCTTTATATAGCAGCTAATTGTATTTTAATTGAATATTAATCATAAACAAAATATTTTTGTAGAAAAAAAATCAATTCAGTTTATTTTTTCTGGAATGATCAACAGGCTCCTAATTATAACGGTGTTAAATGAAAACGAGAAATAAAGGTAACAAAACAATGGCGACATATACAAAACACAGTATTTCCGAATATCAACAGAATATTTTTATTAAAAAAACATCAAGTTCTTTTTAAAAGGACTCAATTTTCCAGACAGAATTCACTCCTAACTTCTTACAGCTTTTCTTTTATAGCTCCATGAGAAAGGACATCCAATTTTCTATAAAAAATGGTGAATTTATATTCCTTGTCAAATTATCAGCATCATTCTGAATTATTCGTAATGCTTCATTTCCATTTCCAAATTTATCACCAAGGCAAACTTGTCTCCAAGTTTGATGGCAAGACATCCTTTAAACAACTATTTATTTGGCTTTAAAACTTTTTCTTTATTAAGAACTGCGTTTGAAAAGTAATTTTGCTTGCTCTTAATATATATTAATTATTATTATTAGTTATTTTATGTGCATAAATATAACAGTTCCTACAACATGCATTTTTTTCTAGGTGTTCATGAGATGGGGGGGGGGGAATTTTCATAATTTAAAGAAGTAAATATATTAATTTATCACTGAAAAATATTAAGGCAATAAATATTTAAAGATTTATTTATTTTATTTGTTCTGAAGCATGTTGAAACGTGAAAGTAGTTCATAGTTTTTTCATATTCAGCAACTGAAGTAAAATTATCATATAATTAGTTCCTAAATATTATACAATTATTAGAAACTGAAAGGCTGATACATTTTTTCTTTCAATATTATTTTCAAATACTTCAACTCTTGATTATAAAAATAACAGAAATTTTACGCTAATCATTATTTGGAGATATAATTTCCACTGTGCTGATATGCTAAATTAAACTAGGTTAAATTCAGAGATCAGTATTTTGAATAAGAAAAAAAAATACACATTTAAAATAATTTTCACCAAATCTATTCAAATATTAAAATAATCTTTCTTATTCAGCAGAGTAAAGAAAAGTAACATTAATTGAATAACAATTTTTAAGGTATTCTGCTACGATACCATTTATTACTGTAATGAAATTTTCCCTTTTCTCTTTTTATTTCTTCCCAATAAAAAAACTGTATTTCAATTTCGAATTGAATAAAAAGTTTTTTTTATTTGCAGCATCTACAATTGATTTTTGCATTGAATTTTACATACCATAATTGATATTTTTCCTTTATAATTTTTTTCGTGATTCTGTTTGTGACTGGTTAATTTAATTTTGAGATTCCCTTCATATGGTTCCAGATTCATTGTTTGTGAAGATTTCTCGGAAATCCAAAATTAATAATTACATAATATACATAATTGAAAAAACTAATATTCAATTTTTCATTTCTGTTTCATATTGAATCTTATCATGTTAGATTGGTAACCTTGATACAAACCAATTACAGTTACTGCTTTTATAAATTCTTTGTATCTTAACAATATATTTATATCTTAAAAATACAGTCATTAAATGCACATTTAAGAAAGTATTAATTTTATCGAGTTTTTTTGCTATCGAAAAAAAACTGAATAAATAAATATTCTTAATAAATTTTAAACTAATATTTATTCGGATGTATTTTATTCTTATTTGTAAAAAAAAAACGGTGTTTGCAAACAATTTCTATTGCAGCAAATAAACAAAAATATAGATTAACTGAAACTTAAACTATAGCAAATACTATTTTTTTTAAATAGAGGTGACAATTTTTATTATTAGATTCTAATAAATCCAAAAAGAAAATAGAAAAAAATATGTTCATAAAAACTAAAATAATAAAAAAACTCTCTATTAACTTTCAAAAATTATTAATCATGTAAAAACTGTATTAAAAATATTGCATAAACACAGTGAAACAAAAAAAGTTTCCTTGAAAATTCAATTTTGCTAATAAAAATGGATGAGAGTTGTCGCTGTTTCCGTTAAGTGAGTCTGACGAATTTTTGGTTGTTGCATCAAATGAATCTGAGGGAATTTGGCTGCTGTCAGAGGGTTTGTTGATTTCTGCATCGGTTGCCTTTGCTTTGTTGCAAGACATATGTCAGGTTTCTTTTGTTCGTCGCCCAAGGTCACCAGTGTAGGAAGGGAGATTGAGTCGGAATAGAACTTGGGACATGTTGTATTGTATCTGCGTAGCATAAGCATTAGACAAAAGTGACCACGACAATCCAGGGGCTGCAACTGGCTTATTAAGATACTATCACAACTTTATTACTTCCTAATTTTTTCATAGCATCTTTTTAATTACTTCCTGTCATTCTATTTGGATTACACCGGTACATGGTAACTATTATAACAAAGAACATTTAGAACGCCTCTTGAGGACTAAGTTATTCTATTATTAATTAAGAAAAATTATTCCAGTTCACCATATCTGTCTTCATTTACCAAGAAACCTATTTCATATACAGAAAAAAAACTTATAAGAAGATACTAAATGTTTTTTTGTAAGTGATGATATTTTAGTATGTCGCAGATAAATATGTCTATGTAGATAGTATGAAATTACACAGGATAATTTTTGGAATCATGTACTATGTTATACAAATTAATAGGTTCACTTTTTTGTCAGTGTCTGATATTCTAGGCAATTTAAAACCATGTCACAAAATACTTGATTTAACCTTATCAATGGAATGAGTTGTTGCTACCATGTATTTATTTACAAATTTTTGCTTCATTTTCTTCATTAAAATTTCCGTTATCAAAATATCCTAAATTTGTACTATACCAAATTTTAGATACCTTTATTAACATTCATAAAATATACTTAGATATCTTTCATTCTGTTAAAGATTACAATAAAACATTTATTGTGATGTAAAGTGTTGTAGGGTATTGTGATCTAATAGTTGTGTTCAAGCTATAATGATAATCTTTAAGAATTCATCTTATTTTTATTATTTATTTAAATACACATATCTCTTGATGTTCTAGATAAAATAATCTTTAAGTTTTTTAATACATTTATCTAGCCTGAAAAAAATTGAAGTTCAAATAATTTAAAACCAAAAGAAGAAACTGACCAATTAGAAGATAATATAAAGAAGCAATTTAAATAACAGGAAATCCGACAATATAAACGAAAGAGGATTTTTCCATAAAGAAAAGAGAAAAGGAAGGGAAATTCTCATAATTTATTTCGTATTTTGGACAGAAGAAGCTTTTAGAAGTGTTCACATTTGAGTAGATACTTTATTCAAAAAATAAAAGCGTCTTATTTTCACAAGTACACAACGAATGCGAATATGCTCCCCATAAGAAGCGTTTTTTCGTCAATATAGTGTTTTTGGAAGAAAAAATAATTGCTACTCTAGTTTTTTACACTAATTAGTGGTAGACGGTAGAAAATGAAACACAAAAAAAAAACAATGAATCTTGTTTTTTACGGTAATTATGAACGATCACAAGGGTATGAAATGAAAAACAGTCGCTGCTTGCTATTAATAGAGCATTTATTTTTCAATGTGCCTGGTCTGTTCTAGGTTCCCATGATCAAATTATCCTACATAAATTTTAGTTTTAATTGGTATTTCAGAATAAAAAACAGTTTCCTATACATATTTAAATAAAAAACACTTTATTTAAAATAAATGTAATTTTTGAAAGAATTTGAAGCATAATTCAATTAATTTGTTTTTTGAAAAATATTTTATTCTTATCACAGCCTTCGTATCTGCGAAAAGTTTTTCATTCCAATTTATGCAAAAAATCAATTATATTCAACAATAGTAAAAAAGGTATAGTAATATAGTTAATAGAAAAAATAGTTTATTTATGCTTATTTAATAAATTTTATATTTATGTGTTTACTGCTTCAACGATGACGCTCTGAAATATTTTAATACATTTGGTTTTCATATAGCTTTTTAAGATGAAAATTAAAGTACCATTGTAAAAATAATTTTATAAATCAAAATTCGTAAAGTGGAATCAATAGTTTCAATAATGTAGATTTTTAATATATTATTTTACATTTTTTATCAAAAGAAACTCTTTTCTGTTCGTTGAAGAGATATAACCGATTATTTGAAAAAAAGTATGAATTCTCTTCAACTTATTTAGTGAATTATATAACGGTCTCATTTAATGTGAGGTAACGGAAATAACTTATGTCTGTTTTAAACTATTTATTGAAAGAAATCTGTGGAATGTAAGCAAGGTTGACAGAAAAATAATTATTTCCCTTTGCTGACGGATAAAATATTCTGTACATATTGAATATCTTCTTGAAATTGAAACAAGTAATTATGAATTATTTGAAAAGTGATATAATACTTTAAACTTATTTAATAAATTACATAAGAATCACATTTAATAAGAGATATTGAAAAAATTTTAATCTGTTTTAATGTGCTTATTTTCTTTTAATAATATTTAATATAAGTTAAGCATTTGCTGAAGAAAAATGTCTTTATATATTGAAAATATTCTTGAGATAAAAAATGCAAATTTATCCTCTTTCGCTGTTCTTAAAGTTTATTCAAATGAATTTATCTTCTTCCACTATTCATGAGCGTGATGTGTCTTATAAATGTTTGAATAAATATATATTTATGTGTTATTAACCACAAACCATTGGCGAATAGTAGTTAAGATAGACATTTCAGCAATTAATTGCCGAGTGTTGCTATTATAAAAGATCAGAAAATCATATGAGCATATTGAATATCATTTTTCTGACTGATTAAAACCAATATTTGAAATAGAATTGAGATTATGAACAAAAAATGACATGCAAATTTAAGTCATTGCTGTTTTGAGTTATCACGTTTACATTTTTAGGAAAGTATAGACCTTTAGATGGTCAATATCCGAAGGGCTTTAGTCTAAACCTTTATAGTTATCAGCACTTTGTATGATAAATCAGTGTATCAAATTTTATCTGTCTAGTTTCGTAGCTTCTCTTCGCTTTGTAGTTATCGTATCAGCTTATATTTAGACAGAATGTAAACAAATAGACTACTTCTAAATGGATTTATTCCAAACATTGACAAAATTCTACATAGATCCATATACAAACAATTCCAAAAATTCCTTTTTCGAACTGAGGATGTTTTGAAACTTGGAAATTCAACTAAATCAAGAATTTACGATTTTTAATAGCTACACTATTTTCTTTTTAATATACAGGGTGGTTATATTTAAAGCTCCATTACTAGACTAAATGTTATCAATCTTTATAAGGAAGTCGTGGGAATTTCTTTTATGTCAAAAAATAGTTTGAAAACTCATTGCCAAGGAAAAATGGCAGTGTATGCAATATTGTTAAATAATGTAGGACATGAAGATGTTTCAAGGTGCTTAATCTTATCCAAGCTTGTTAAGAAGGATGTCCAATATGACGTCCACCTTTTTCTGAAATCAAGCTAAATTGCTTTAAGGCATTATATACATTAGTTCTTAGTATATAAGGAGGAATGTCACGCAGGTGTCAATGTATTGCATCTTTCAGTTCCGCTAAATTGTTTAGATTCTGACCATAAACAGTGCTTTTTGCGATAATACACATTGAACATGCTTTGTAACACATTTCAGAAATGACTAAAAACATTTTTAACCGGTGTCCTTATGTCATATTTTTCTTGGCGATATTGATACAGTTCCATTTCAACCTTGATGATAAATTTTTGAACATTTTTTGGCAGAAAGGAAATACCCATGACCTTTAAATTATTACAAAGTTTGGTAACATTCGGTTCAGCAGTTTTCCTTACACTTCAAAGTGGAGCTTTAATTATAACCACCCTGTAGTTCATATAGAAGAAAAAGGAAAAAAAGCAAAGATTTCAAAATAAATATGAAATGTCATAAAAATAAACTTGAGAGTTTTCCATAAAACAAAATAATTACATAAAAATGTCATAAACAGAATTATTGTGATCGAATCGTAATTGATGTATCACTGGAGGTAAGCAGAATTGTTTTAATAAAGACAAGAATAGCCTTGCATTGATTGCTCTGTTGAGTTTATGGTTATTCATGATTGTCAAAACAAAGTGACAGACCCTAAGGACATAGGCAGTATCAGATTGCCAATTCTAGTGGGATCTCCTGACATTCTTGTTACAGGGTAACTCTTAGCTCCAGTAAGGTGAGGTACGATTTTTAGACGTCTGACATGCAAAACCGAACAACTTTATTTACTGGTTTTTCGCTTTTTATATTTGTGTTATGGCTTATATTTCACACTCTCTAAAAAATACTACCAATTAAAGAAAAACATTTTATGTATATTTAATCTTAATCACTCTTTTCATCAGTTTTTCTTTCCCTGTAATTAAGTCTTGTTTTATTTAACGAACAATCCCTGTATTATTTAATTTGAATTTTATAGAGCTGTGGATACTTTTTGAGCTAAAGTTAATGCATAAAAATTGACATTTAAAGTTTGAGGCTGTAAAGTATTTGATATCAGTAAGAGAATTAGGAAAATCTTAGACTTAAAAAAGGATAAAAAATGTAAGAAAACATATTCTTATTAATTAGAATACTAGTTTTATTTAACAGATCTCAAATCTGGTTATTAATGAAATAATTTTCAACAATGCAAAATTTCAATTGATTATATCTGTTATTTTCAATACAGTTTTATTATGCTTTCATTTGTTTGGAAAATTAGTTTTTCATTCTAATGAATGTTTTTGATTTAAAAAGAGTTTTGATAATTAACACTTTCATTAATACTAAATAAGTTTTGCATATCTGCTGTATACATAGACAAGGATTAAATAGAAGATATAAATCGTCAAGAATTTAAATAATTTTTAAGAATATTGAATTTTATTTCAAGTACTTAGAATCGTTGTTTATAATTATCTTTTAAATATAACTTTATTTTTCAATAAAGATGAATGAGTTTGCTATCGGTTATTAGAATTACATATTTAATATTATTTATGAATAAATTGAATATTTATTTTATATTTATTACTCAATATGTAATTCAATAAAAAAAGAAAACGGCACTTTTAATTTTATGTGAACATTTAAGTTTTCAAACTTTCTCTTAACACAAATTTGTATAGGACCTTTTTTTTTTTTGATGAAATAGCTATGACTTGATCAATTTTACTTATAAAATAATTAGATTTTTGTATTGTTCATTTTGGATTATCAACCTTTTTTTTTTTACTTAATATGACTTAAAGTACAAATGGAATCACATGAAACATTTGCGTTGTAATTTTTTTCGAAAATGGACTTATTGACAAATTATCGAAAATATGATTCTTTTCATCATGTGATATATGATGAAAAGAATATGATCTTTTCATATAATTTTTTTATCATATATATATATTTGCATACTCTTTATATATAAGAAAAGAGAATATATATTTTTCAATTGTTTCCATTAAATTAATAGAGAATATTTAATTCAAATTATCATTCTCGGAAGTGACCTTATTCCCTGATTAAAATGTTTTAATCATTTTAATCAGAGTGTCATTCAAGGTTACTAAGCTCCTTTTCTATTGAGGGGAGAGATATGGGAGGTTGACTAAGCGGATTTTCCCTGTTAGGAGTAACAATCTATCCGGTCAGGAGATCGTAATTCCAGCCAGGACAATAAAGCAATAACATGTAGAATCTTTTATGATCACCATAGCAAGGATGAAAGGAGGAAAACGGAATGCCAAAAACCAAATGATTGCATCGTATTTATTTGTAGTAATAATCCATTTAGAAGATTTTAACGAAGATTTAGTAATATTTCTTGACAATGTAATGGATATTTTAAACAATTATTTATTAAAACTTATTTTCATGATCAGAATAAAAACAATTTAAATTGATGGGATTCCTATGTATTCCGAATATTATTAATTACTAAATATATATATATTCTTAATATTAAAAATGCTTAAACAATTTTATTAATTTACATTCTAACTGTCATTTGAAAATTCTAATCACATCTTATATCATTGTTCAAAGTATATTGGCAATATAGGAAAAAAATGAGTTTTCAGAGATTTCTAAAATTCTTTATTTTAACCTCCTTTTATTGTTAAAATAACGCTTTTTAGATGCAATGTTGTGTTTTCAGCAGATTTAGAGCAATGTTGTGTATATCAGCTATTAAAAATATTTAATTCGTATTTAACAGTATTTTTAAAAAAATATTTTGAAGTTATTTCACACCAAGAAACATAAAGTTTTGAGGCGAAAGTTTTTAAAAAATCAATTTAATGTCATTTTGCGAACTTTTTTTTTTCTAAAAATAGCAATTGCATTTTTTTAATTTCAAAACTGACAATTAATAAATAGTATGAGATTAATATTCACTACCCTTTTCAACATAATATTTCGTTTCTTACAAATCCGGGACATATTTAATAGGGCTTCATATACTTGGAAGCAAATTTACATTTGTATACCCATCTGTAGCTACGAAGATGAATAACCTTATTGCTTCTCCAGAAACAATATCATCCATCACATGGAACTGGATTCTAAAAATTCCATTCTTATTATTTCTTCGAACAGAACAACTGTCATTTGTAAGTCTTCATATCGAGAGATTCTCTGAATTCCAGAAACATTTATTTGGAGTGGAAATCTTTCTAAATTTGTTCGCTTGATACATTTTGAAATATTGTTACGTCAGAGAAACAGAATAACTTTCTTGCTCATAAATGGTTTATTTCTTTTCATGTGATGTCTGATAAATTTTATAACAAGCCAGTGTCGGGATCTTTACCCCAAAACCATTTAAAGTTTGATTCAATCTGTCAGTGAAGCCTTTTCAAGACGTATGATAAAAGGAATTCTCGTGAAAAAAATTAACGTAGCATTAAAGATGCATGATTTTAGTTCTCTGAAACTAAGTGGAACCATAAAAACTTCAAAGAAATTTCGAATCATTTATTCTTTTTCTTGCTTTTTCTTGAATGTATTAGGTTGGTGCGTATGAAATGTCGGATTCTTAAGTGATTGTATAAAACTGCATATCTTTCTTCAAAAGCTGTTTATTCAATCAAAGTATGCTCCATTCGCTTCAATACACTTCTCCCAACGAGATTTTAAAGCGTAGATGCCTGTCTTAAAAAAATTTTGGTCTTTAGAATTAATAAACTCTGATATCGAGTTTTTTAGACTGTCTTCATTTTCATAGTGTTTGCCCCTTAAAAACAGCTCTAAATGCTTGAAAAAATGAAAATCGGTCGGCGAGAGATCCGGTGAATAGGGTGGATGCTGCAAAACTTCATATTCCAGTTCGTTCCAGCTTATTTCGCTCTGTCAGTGCGTGCGGTACCCACTTGTCCATCTTCTTAACCTTGCCAATCTCAGAAAGGTGTCTCAATATCGTTGTATGGTCAACTTTCATCCTGATAGCAAGTTCCCTCGTGGATACGGCTGGATCCGCTTCCACTAGAGCCTTCAGGTCATCATACTTCACAGACGTTTTGGGTCTTCCGCGCGGCTCATTTTGCTGTGAAAAATCGCCAGTCCGAAATTTTTCGAACCAACGCTGCACTTTCCGATCGTTAACCGTATTCTCCCCAAACGCTTGGTTTATGTTGCGTGCAGCTTTTGCAGCACTATTACCAAGTTTGTACTCATATAAGAAAATGACGCGAATGTCGGCAGAATTCATATCGGCAATAAACTCAAAAGAAATAACAAAAGGGAAGACCTTCGAGAAAACCTATTTTGCTGAAATGAGTCTCTGGCAATGGACAATACGACTATGAATGAGGTTATGCCAAAGACAAAAGTATAACGAAAACAGGGAGACAAACGTCCGCATGTAAAGAGAATCCGACATTTCATACGCACCAACCTAATAGTAATGCATTCGACGAAAAATGCAAACTTGACATTTATGACGAATTATTATGACGGGCTCGAAAAACACATTTTTGCATTATACCGATTTGTCCGTGAACACAATAAATCAAAAACACTTTAGATTTGACAGAGTGAAACTTGATAAATAGACATTACAATATATTTGTTAATTTTTATCAAATTTTCAATGAAAATTTGCTTAGAAATTTCTGATTGTCTGCTTGTTTAAGCGAATCCGATTACTACAAAATGAAGAAAGTTTAAATAAGTAACATTTGGTGTACATACTAAGCATGTAAAATGTATATTTATATCAAATCCAGAATCAAAATCTTCAAAAGATTGAACATTTGTTTTACACTACACTTACGTTTTTATATAAACTCTCTAATTCATAAGCAGAATGTTTTTAATAAATGAATTTGGCATGTGACTTGTGATTTCAGCTGCAGTTTGATGATAAAATTTAATATTAACCAGTTTCAAGAAAGACGTCCAAACTACATATTCGCAGATAGATTCACTTAAAAAACTGGATTCAGTCATTATTTCGTAACTATGGTAAGTCTTCTTGTACGACAGTAATGTTATTCAAGTTATTTGTAGCTGTACACAAAATAAACAATTTTATTCTAAGAAAAATTATAAACCCTTATTGTACAGAATGCGAAAAGCATCGGAGAGACTGCTTTTTGCTGGTTTTGTTTATAAATTCTACAAAAGTTATTCATACGACATCAGAAAAACTATTAATATCAGAAAATAATAATCTAGGTTAAGCAGTATATATAAAGTTATTTTAAATTCAAAAAATTACTTTTTATGCCATTGATATTGCTTTATCCGAACTACATTTATTCCCTATATATATAGCAAAATAACCTTTTATAATTGCAGATATCTGAAGATAAAGCAAATAGACGGAATGAAAGCAAATTTCAAGAACAAACAGTAGAGATCGATTCCGAATAAAAAATATTAAATAATAAGCAATAGGTGAAACTTCAGTGGCTTCGAAAAGGATGTAGATGATTCCTATCGAAAGCAAAAACGGATTATCCAATATATCTTTAATGTAAAAAATGCACAAAGATAAAATATATACATTATGAAATTTGCAGAAAATAATCTTCGTTGTGTTAACATAAGGAATCCAGGTCCATGGATAATGTGTTGATACAATACAGTACATCGGAGATTTTTAAGAACTTTTTTTTAATTCTTCATTTTTACCATTATTTTAGGAATAAATTTCCCAATTTAGATACGAATTCAGTTTTAAACTTTTTGTTATTTTCAAAAAACACTTATCAGTGAACAATTAGCAGTTTATAACCACCTGGAATCCATTAAATTCCATTCCAGTAGATTTTTAGCTAAATTTTATGTTGCTATAGAAATCATCCATTCGTTATACGGTGAAGAAACTATTTTGATTATGAATAACCTCACTTTAAATACAAAACTCGAGTAGCAAAAACACAGCTGAGGTCCACGCAAAAAATAACCCTGGCGAAAATCAATCACACCACCCAAGCACCAGAAACACATTAGAGTTCCAGAATGTGGTCAAAGAGTTAGTTCATTGTCTTCGGGAAGAGAATTCATTATAAGTACATCGGCTAGATTTAGAACTCATCCCAAATCTATTGTTATATGTGAAGCATTGAATGCTTCGGAATAAACGCGCGATCTGTAATGTCAATGAAGATAACAGCACAGTTCTTGTATTTTTTTAAATATTGTCAGGAAATCCTTTGCCAAGATGGATGGTTTATTGATAAAGCATTCATCCAGCAACCTTTAAAAATGTTTGTAATCCCTTTTCTTTAATACGAGTCTAACTGCGATGGGAACAAGTACAATAAACAATATACGACTCTTCAATAACATATCGAACGATAAGTGTTTTGAGAAAACATGGATTTCGAATTTTAATATGATATATCTATTATTCTTGCGTTTTATAGAAGATTTATTTTTGTCCCCAAATTTTCTTTCGAAATGTGTGATTCATTGATCTTTTAATAATTTAGTATCCCTTAAGAATTTCTTGGTAAATTCTTAGTATCTTTGGTTTTACTAATAACTATCGGTCTAAAAAATAATATTATAGCTCTACGAGAATATAGTTGGATGATAATATTGTTGAGAAAATAAAGTGATTTATTTTTTCGTTTTTTAAACAATACGGATTATTACATTTCATATAAGGGAATTTTCAAATCAAGTCTGAAGAAAAGATAATTAATGTGGTTTTATTTAGTATGAAATAGAAGTAGAATTACATTCTACCCAATTTCTAAACAGATTTCGATTGAAAACAAAATAATAATATACAGTTTTAAAAAAAGATTCCCTATCTTCAAAATATTCTGCAACTTTCAGATTTTTTGAAATTGGTTTCTTCCTGATGAGATACTGTCTGAACCCTCAAATACTTATTTTAAACTATTTCACTGAAAATTAAATCTTTTCGAAGACAATTCAATTACTTTTACTTCCAATGCATTTACTTTTGTATTTTATATATTTCTTTTGGATTGAATGAACTCTTTTATTCCATCATTCCATCGTTTGACAATGTTGCCTTTCTTCTTGTTAAATATTTTTGAAGTAAACTAACGAATTTAACTCCTTTCTGTTCGAATTTTTTACATGCTTCTGTGAACAAGAAAAGAATTCTTTGTAAGTTCAAAAATATAAGTAATAAATAAGAAAGATAATAGAAAATAGGGCCATAATAAAGTAAATCGATCCTTTTTTAAAAGCCAAATCCATTCACAAACTAAGACAATGACATATAATTTTTCTTTCTTACTCAAGCACATTGATTTCAAAGTCTTGAAACTAAAGTCGAGTCTAAAATTTATTCCTGGTTTTTGACATCTTTAAATTTGATTTTTCTATTAATAGAATGACTTTGTTCTGCATGAGATCATTTATATAAAGAGTTTTTTATTGTTTAAATCAATTTTGAATTTATATACAAAATTTAGTTTTTAGTTTTTTATTTATTTCCTTTTTTAGTATCAGAAAAAGGTTCTTTTGCATAATTGGGGTAATTTTAGTACAGAACAAAATTCAAAAATACAAATTCATGTCAATCTTCACTATTGATAAAATTTATTTAATGTTATATCAACCATAGAATTATTTTTCAAAATTCAACGTTACTAGAAATGTGGAACTATACAGAATGTTGCTTGAAATTGCATATTAATGATCAATAACATTATAACAAATATTTTACTCCTTAAAAGAGGATTATTGAGTTATTTAGATAAGTTCTCCGTTTACTTTCAGCATTAAAATTACATTTAGAGGATTAAATCTGGTTTAGTGTTTGTACAAAAATTACTTTTGTTGTTTATTTTTAAACCTGTCATTTATAAGTTCCTTTGATTCAGTCATCGATTGTAAACCGAGATGGCGTCTCCCGTTTTTCAGTAACATCATCTAGGGACAAGACTACGTCTTAGCCACTCATGCATTATAAACCTTTTTACAGGGTAGGCCATTCATGCATTTCATTCTCAGAGAAGATTACGTACACATCCACTTACTCAATCTCTTTTTACAGTGGAAGATATTTCACACACCTAACAGAAAAAATGCAGAATAGAGAATAACCATGCGCGAACTACGACTCGAACCCGAGACACCCAAGGAAGACGCACTACACCTAGACCAGGAAGAAGCCAAATTTATTTTTAAATCGAGCATCTGATATAATTTATAATGGATATGCTTAAATGCTTATGCTTGTCACCTTTGGAGAGGAGCTTTTAGAGAAAAAAATTAATTTTACCTCAAGAACTACTACGAATTTTGGAAAGAAATTGAAGACATAAAAAGGTCCACTGAATTGAATTATTAAAAAATTTAGATTCCAGAAACTGAAAAATTTCGAGATAGTACAAGGGATGTTCAAATGGGAAGAAAAGGAACGATACTGTGAGTATGGACACTATCCTCGAGCACAGAAGAACCCTTAATTCCGATGTGTACTGTGAGACACTCCGATGACTACACATGTCCATCAAGAACAAAGGACCGTTGCTGCTTAAAGAGGGCTTGATTCTGCTCTATGAAAACGCGTATCCACATGTCTCCAGGGTAACACACGCGAAATTGACCAATTCAAGTAGGAGCAGCTCGACCATCCTCTCTACAGCTCATTCGATTTTCATGTGTTTGGTGCCCTGAAAAGGCATCTGAAAGGGAAGCACTTCAACTCGGACGAAGAAGTCAAGGCCACCGTGAAGAATTGTGTCTCGTCACGGCTCCAGGAACAAAGAATCCTTCTGCTAGTTAATGAATGAGATCTTTCTGCTCAAGCATATTGCATATGCTTTTAATAAAGCCTTCCTTTACACTTACAGTATCGTTTTGTGCCTTTTTATTTCAACAACTCTTATAGTTAATTAACTTTGTTAATCAATTTTTTAATCTCAAAAAGCCCATTTCTGTAATCCATTTCCATCGATTCTAATCGTGAAAAGATGCGACAATAATTGAAGTGTTACAAATGTGTCCCAATTATTTTCTTGATGAATGTATGTTTGCATAATTCATTAGCAACATGTAAGATAGCTTAAATCAAACGGAAATGGTTAATAATTAATAAAACTAGTATCCTTCTGTAACGTATTAATTAAATTGTTCCTACATAAAATTGTAGAATTTATTTTATGTTTTGAATACCACGAATTTGAATCTGAATCAGGTACTTCTTACTTCCAGAATCAATCGCTCGAGATTTCTATTCTTCATATTATAGCTAAGAAACCCTAATATGTATTTGTATGACATTTCTCTACAGATTTGAATTAAAATTTAACAGTTACACGATCACATGCAAAACTTCTGTTACCGAAACTATTACGTATTCGACTAATTACTTTAAATATTGCATTAGCCCAAACTGATATTGAAATCTCACTCTATTATTCATATTTAGTTCAAAATTTGGCATGCATTCATACTTCAAATGTTAAAAGTATGATGCATTTTATATATCTAACTATTTGCATTTTCTAGTTATGTTCAGTTTTATTCGAACAATCGGATAGGCAGACTTCCTCTCAATGAATTCATTCTAAATTTGATATAAATCCAAAAATCAATTATGTATTTGATATAGTTCAGAGACAAGCAGAGAGTTAGAATGACAGACATACATAATTCCAAAATTGTATTCTTTGGACTCGGTGAGATCTGAAGCTTAAGAGATTCCTCAAAATCGAGAATTTGATTGTTTTGCATTTTCTACATTTTACATGAATTTAAATTCTACTAAAATAAAAAAACTCTATATTTTCTATTTAAAATAATGAAACTGATAATTATTTTATTATTTTTCATAAAGAGTTAAGGAAAGTTAGAAAATGTAAGCAAAGCCTTTGCCCAATCAAGAGAAGTAGCGCAAATCCCTTAAGCAAAGCAGGAATTTGAATAGTTGTCGAACTGATTATGATAATTATTTATAGGTGGCTGATTGGCTAATCTGACACGCAATGCCGAAATGTGACTGGATAAATTCTGACTAAAGGACTTATACAATCGCAGCGATTGGGGGGGGGGTTACAGAATTACGTAGGATGGAATCGCTGAGATGTTTAATCGTATTATAGTGATATGACTTTGGCATGCTTTAATAAGCTTTTGTCAACACTGAAATGGGTGGGTGAAGATATATAGTATAACTGATGAAATTCCATCTATACTTAATTAAATTGTGGATGTGGTGGATTCGTTGTGGATGTTATTCAGATATACATAAGCATAAAGCATCATCTCTAACAAAATATTGATGTTATTATGATTCCAGGTTTAATTCTTAAGAATAAATTGCACATTCAATATTTTTGAAATCTGTAACTTCGTTTTGGCTTGGTACCTTATAAGATTAGATCCATCAGCCAGTCTTTATTTTCATGTTATTTTTGAGAAAAAAATTCTTTAATTAGGATACCTTATTAACACAAAATGTCCAACAACATCGTGACAATATTTTCAGATACTGTCTGGTATTCAGAGTATCAAACCATAAGATGGAGATATCTTTAAATATGTTGCTCTCTCCGAGGTAATGTTAATATGCTATTTATCTTCTAATGCTTGATGGTTTCCTACAGCTTGCAATATATATGTAAGTCCCTTCAGATTTTCATTGTTCGCTTTGTATTTCCACCATTTATATCATGCCAAAATATTCGACCATGAAAAATCGAAGCAAAATGGCGTCATAACCAGACAGAAACGATTCATGCCGTCTGCAGAAAGAGTGATAATAGTTTCGATAACCTTTAGATAAATAGAGGGCATGACGTGTAAAGATGTATTATAATAATAAATCCATTGATAAATACATCTATAAAAAGATAAATCTGTTCTGGACTGTATAATTTATTAGGAGGCAGATACTATAGTTTTGTGCCGAATAAAAGTTTGCCAATATTGTAAATACAATGCTAATAATCAAAATCTAAATATTTCAATCAAAGAATATATTTTCATTATATTTTTTGACTGATTTTTTTAAAAAGTTTACTCAAAATTTCATTTTTCACTAAATATTTTCGCCATTTATAACCAAAGGTTTTGAATACAAAAAATCAAAGTAAAATGGCTTCGTAACCAGTCAGAAACGATTCATACCGTTTGCAGAGAAAGAGATAATAATTTCAATAACCTTTCTGATCAATAGAGGCCAGGATGAATAAGGAAGGATTGTAATAATAAATCTATTGATAAATACATCCATAATTGATGAATTTATTTTGATTTGCATAATTTATTAGGATAAATTATGCAATCCAAATTATGCATAATTTATTGGAGATTTTGGTGCCACCCAGAATAAAAGTTAATGTTAGATAAATGCTGTGCTACCTATTAAATATTTTAATAAATTATTGAATAAATCTTCATATCTTCTTAGATATGTATATTACAAAAGGCGAAGGCATGCAGTAAATACTATATATTTAGATAACGAAATTTGAATATATTATATAATATTTTATGATTATTTCCTCGGAATTGTATACACAGATTGATATCAGCAAATAATTTGCATTAGATATTTGTAGTAAGCACTGGGAATAAAGGTGAATTTATAATATTAATATACATTTTTAAAGCTTTATTCAGATTTAAGAGTGCCGTCTAATGAACATGGCAGTGCATGTGGAGTAGGAAGTTTTTCCCATTGTAAAATTCAAAGTTTTTGGAACAGCACGGAAATATCCATGGGTCATCAAGAGCAAAAGACTGGGGCTTCTCTCAGAGGGCGTGGTTTGTCTCGATTGGAGTCTAAGGCGTAGATAGCAGCATGCGCAAGTGCCTCATGCTCTTATAAATCGAGCCATACAATTGACGTGGTAATGGGACAGGATGGCGTTTGTGTTAAGTTGGTTTTCACATTGCTAATTTCGACTATTGAGGTTATCCGATTTCTGACAGTGGAAGGTGTTACACCGGCTGCTTTTCATTGCCAGGTCACCATATATGGAGAATGATATGTCTCAGACAAGTCAGTGAGAAAATGGGCTGTCCGTTCTCATCGAGGCCGAGAGAGTTTGTTTCATGATCCGGGACTAGGCCAAGGAAACACGAAAGCGCTTTAAAGTGGAAGGGGAACGCAAGGACGTTATAAAGGAATGAGTCTCTTTGCTTCCACAGGAATTCTGGGAATAAAGAATCCTTAGGCCCATTAATCAATGGGATAGTTGTGCTCAGGCCCCCGGTGTATACTTTGAATAAAGTTCTTTATCTATGCTCTCAGTGTGTTTCGTACCTTTTCATTTGAACAACCCTTGTACTTAATTAGAATTTTTAATCAAGTACAAGGGGTGTAATATGGAGGGCTAGCTGGTCATGGTACTTTCCGTTACTAAATCGTTGTAAACGTATTCTGCAATATGATATATTTTAATAACTTTGTATGTATCCTGCAATTTTTGAACACTGATTAATTTTTTTGTTTCATTAAATTATTTTTTAATTTAAAATTTTTATCAAGAGTAAAAAATGAATCATTATGAAACTGGTTTTGTTCTTCGTTTTGTATCACAGTATAGTTTCTTATAAAAATTGTTTGTGTGAAACAATGTTTCTAATCAAGCCTGCACCTCAAAGGAAAACAATCTTAGCACATTTCAATTTGAACGTTGTTGTGTATTTCTTTTTATAGAAAAGGCTTATCCTCTAGGCTCTAGAGAGATGTCAAAAGAAAAAAAATATCCAATGAAATGATTAAATTTATAAAATATTTCGCCTTCGGTTAGATGAATGTCCTGTGAGATATAAAATGAAAATATTTCAATAACATTTCAGATAAAAAGTTGTGAATTAAAAGAATTCTTTTATGAGAACATGGAAATATATACGTATTAATTAAAAATGATAATAGTTATTTCAACATTTTAGTAAAGCAAGTGGTAATTTATTTGATTTAACTTTTGGGGACTTCATTTCTATGCAAAATTAATAATGAAATTCTTTTATTAAATGTTGATTTAAAATCTTGCGCATACTAATATTTATTCTTTGTTAAATTTGCATCTTACTAAATAAAGACGATTATTTTTTGAAACGACTGTTTTACAACAAAAAATTGAAAATGTTCTATTCGATGATTGAGAAGTTTTATAAAGTTTTCTTGATTTACGTAACTATTGAAAATATAAAATAAAAGTAATATAATATGCAATAAATGTTTATCAAATTTAAAGAATTCCCCTTTCTTTGTCAAGGTTCATTTCCAAATAAAATAAGTAAAGAAGCGTAAAAGCAATCAAGAAAATACCATTTTCTATTCGGTGACACTTTTAACTAAAACTAGAGAATGTATATGCAAAACTAACTAAGAACTATCAAATTAACTTTCATATACTCATTAAAGATAATAGGAGAAGATTTTTAAAAAAGAAAAAAGTATCAAAAACTTATGAGAATATTCTATACACAATGGAACGCTACCCTGGAAAGTTGCACGTAAAGTCAAGTTATACTAATGTTGATGAATAAAAGAAAATTCTTTTAGTATATTTCTGTACGTCATTAATATCAATATCAACAATCTTTTCTTCTTCTTGTGATATAAAAGCAATTTCACATAATCCAATATCGATGCATTAAGTTTAATTCCTGACATAATATCTTTCTGACAGCGACAAATTTCCCATGATAATATTTTTTGTTTCCAAATTTTTCACATTATATTTTTTAGTTTTAGTTATGAATATTTCAAACTAGAGAAAATAATTTTCTAGCTATTCTGAAACAATATATTATTCCCCTCTTTTTTCCGCTTAAAGGTGAAAACATTTCAAATAGTTGACTATGGGCATGTACTCGTAATTCTGTATTAAAAGTAATTTTGTCTTTACTTAAAATATTCCTTGAATTTAATGAATATAGAATTTAAAATAAAAGGTATTGAATAATGCAGAATAGACTTTCTGGTTTATTTCAACCATGCACAAAAAGATTAAGGATTGAGAATAAAGTAATTAAAAAATATGCTTTGGGTTTCTGAAATGGTATTAGTTAAAAAAATTTTAATCTATCAAAGTTATCATTAGTTTTTCGAAAGACGCTGCGTTTATAGACAAGTGAATCAGCAATTGAATACCACTATTGCTAGTTAAATACAATGAACTTTATAGCTATGTTCCTAGCGCTGATAATTGCATCTGCAAAGCCAAACTTTCTTTAGGGCTTCTTGGTTACAGTTCCACTTATATGTAATCTCATTATCACCAGTTAAGAGAGGTAAACTTTATAGGTCTTTTTCTAAAGCTGGCAAGTGCATTTGTAAATCTCATTATTCTACTTTTGGTGTTTTGGGGATACATTCTGGCTGTTATGTAATATCACTATTGCTAGGTAAGTACAACAAACGTTATAATCATCTTTCTTTTTTTCTCTTAAGTGTATCCATAAAAGATAACCTTTCTCCGTCTGGTTCTTTTTGGTTACATTTTGGCTAATGTGAAATCCTATTATTACCAATTAAGAGCAGTGAATTTTATAGCCATTTTCTAACATTGATGAATGCATTTGCAATATATCATTTTTCTTTCCTTGATGCTTTGGATTTGGTGCCTAGCAATGGGAGATGACATTTTGGCTGTTATGTAATCCCACAATTGCTAGATAAGTATAAATAATTGCATAACCATCTTCTAAATTCTCTTCCCAAACTTACAGAGGCTTCCTCCGCTGTTTCTGGTAGCAACTGCACTATCGTGTAGAAACAGGAAGAAGACGTAAAAAGGATTTTGTAAATATCCGATAAAATTTTGCTTTTGTATATCACGAAGTATTTTCCTTTTCCGAGCTGTAATGTTTTTTGAAATATAGGTTGATTATAAAGTACTTTTCTGATGTAAAATGCTGTATAAAAAGCATTGGATAGAATAGTCTAATATTTTTGCTATAGAAGAAACGCGTTCTTAATTATTCAGTCCAACAGATAGAGCAAATAATCTGGAAATATTTAATTCACAATTGATTCAATAAAAAATGTTCAATCTATTATTTGTTTGGATTAATTGAACTTAACCATTAATGCTCAATGCTCAACCAACCAGTTTGGGGTTAACATAACGAGAGTATGCAACTTCAGTTGAAGATATTGATATAATCAAAGTTATTGTCACATTTTCCAAGTCCAGTGTGAGAGTTGAATTGTTGAAAAATGCGTGGCTGTAATTCGAATATCATCTTGATGTTCTTCGAACTACCGTGGATACTCAAATTAAAATTTATTGACTTTAAACGTTTCATTTAAAAAATAAATGTCTTCAAAAAATAAGTAAATAACCGTATGACAATTTATAATTTTTACGATGATTTTTGTAAATAAAACCTGATGATTGTTTTGAAATGACCCAACTTTTATAAATTTCAAGTAAATTCAGATTTTAAAAAATTCATATTTACCTTAGACTCAATTCTAAAATACAGTCTAGTGTAAAATGCAAAGCCCAATTTTTCACCTCAAATTTGGGCCTTATTCAATAACACTGAAATTCAGCAGTTCTGATTAACATAAGTTTACATTAGAATTATTAACTGTTAGTTTTAACTATTAATATCTTTACCATTCGCCAAGTAGCGTTTTGACATAATTATTTGACCTTCCATTGTTCCATCTCACATACCAGTTCAGGACGCAGGAAACATTTTTTATTTTATTTAAAATCCAAGCAACAATAATGTATGTCACTTTTTAAATTTAGTGAAGAGTTTCTTAGTAGAAAGTATATTTATAAAAGTTTCTCGATTCAAACTTCTAACAAGGGAATATAAAAGACCTCCACTCTTAAAGTTATATGCCGTTTGGGTTTCTCTTATATTAGATACTTGATAAAAACTTTTTTTTCAGTGGGTCAGAATCTACATAAATTACTAAGCTAGCTTGCCGAAACAAGATTGTTCGCCTGCTGACAAATGAGGTAATTTCCTGTTGAAAATTCGAAGACGATACTGATAATTTCCGGCAGCGCAGAAACGGCAAATGAATCAAGTTTGTTTTCTTTTCTTCGCTAAAGAAGCTTTGAAGAAAGTGGCTCAAGCAGATCCCCCATTTTTCAAAGACAACCTGAAGCGGTAATCCATTTGCTGGAAAATGGTTGCCTCACTTTTCAGACAATCAACAAGACTCTGCAGTGTTTTCTTTATTTTTATTTCCTGATTAACCAACAGCTCATTCTCTAAGGTACACAAAAGTTATGCCGAACATAAATATAGAATAATGTTCAAGAAGGTGAAGAAGTTTATATGTTTAATCAAATTCTGATGGTTAAGTAAATGACGTTGAAATATTAATAGCGTTTATGCTAAAATCTTCGTTTTTTTAGGTTATGTGATGGTAAACATTACAGGATTATTTCATGCTTTACTCTTTACACTCATTTATCAACTCAAAATATTTTAAGCATAATTAAAGCAATATTTACGTTTCAATTAAAAAATTTATTTGTTGTTGGATTAATGAAAAACAATAAATGAGTTTCTCGATTTTTGTTGAGCAAAATTAATGCGCGAAACAGCTTTAAATAACGGAATAATATTTTGTATCGAACGTAATTTTGTCTCGGTATTTTCAGTTAGTTTTAAAGGATCATTATTTCAAGTTTATGTAGTTAACTTAGATTTTGGTTAACATATTAAGTTCGAAAAATCATTAATTTCATTAAACACACTAATTAAAGAGCTGAAACGAAATCAACAAAGTCTAAAACTTTTAAAATGATTTAATATTTATATTTCATGATCAAATTATTTATCTCGTACTTTTTAAATCAAGGTATGCATATTTTTCTGCAAACCATCAGGTATGCGAAAAAAACAACCGAAATCTTGATTATGGATACCGATGAAATTTATTGCATGAGAAGACATGAAAACCGAAACTGCAAAACACAGCCTAAGAATAAAGAAAGCGAATTCAAAGAATCCAGAAACACATACTCAAAGAACCAACTGTTATCAGACATTTTTTCTAATAAAAACATCGTTACGGTATTTTCTTTTCATAGCATTCATTTCACATTCTATATTTCTTAGAAATAATAATTAGACATAGAAGGATATACCAAAAGAAAAATGCCTCAAATTTGAAAATTTTGTTCTCGCATTTAAGAAAGTTTGATGATAACACTCTCATCTAGAATAATTTTAACCCTAGTACTTAAACGATTTTATTTTAAAATCGCGGCTTTGATATTCCCATATATCAAATTGCCATACTATATAATATAAAACATATATAATAAATTATTAATTCTTATATACGAATTCATTCCATTTATAAATCCTAATTTTACTCTTATTCTTTAAAATTCCCAATTAATTAAAATTATAATTTCAAAGAAAATATTCCTTTGCAATTTCAAGTTATTCCGAAGCTTAAAAAACTGATATCGCTGTGATCTCTGCCATCAGGAATTGTGCATAAAAACCAGGAACAACGAGGTCGAAAATGATTCTTTCAAAATTTGTTATGTTATAGGATTTGATAAGAAAGAGAATAATTATTGCAATTGTTAAATTTCTTGCTTCATCCCTATTCTTTAAAACTTCATATCAATGAAGGTTTTGATATCAAGAAACATATTGCATGGTCTTTCCAAATGTCCCCTTAAATTGCAATTCATTTTCTCCCCTAAGGTCTTAGATTGCTGCCTCATGGCGGTAGGAAAGCGTTCCTGGGTGGAATAGGTGAATTACGTCAGCAGTATATTCTCCGGGTAGAGTTACCCAAGGCATGAAGGCCATTCTTTTTTGCTATGCTAAGTGCAATGCAGGCATGAGGCAAAGTCAGACTTCAACCTTTGGTTCTCCAGGTTATTGTCGCCCTGAAGCTGGATTTTAAGAGCTTTCATCATGACATGTTTGAAGGTGTTCGGTCTCATGGCCCTGATCAACTAGGTGGGATGATCCACAACGTAAGACACACAATTCATTTTAAATTTTATTTCTACGGTTTAGGTTCCAGGTTATTGTCAATCATATGGGATAAGCCACAACATAAGACACACAATCCATTTTAAATTTCATTTCTAAAACTTCTGATACGAGTGAGCTAGATTTATCATCGGGATTTCATCAAATTCCATTAAAACTAAGAATACCAAAAGTTTTTCAGAAAAAAAATCAAATTTCTTCAAATTAAACATGTTTTTCAGGAAATGGGAAAACTATTACTACCGCAGATGTTTTTATAAAGGCCCGCATTCCATGACCACATTTAGCATAAATTCGATAGCGCAATGTGGCGCTGTAAAAGTTTTATTCTGTAACTAGGGACCCATCACAAGCAGGCTTCGTCTAAAGCCTGAACAATGGAGCTCCACCTCGACAACTTGACAAAGATGACATTGGCTGGATTAAATTTCCTGCTAATGGAAGAACACGCCGCCATCCCTTGAGAGTGCTTTTGTGTCCATGAATAAAACATGGAACCCGCCTTCAACACAAGCCAAAAATGCACCATTCAGCATTTTATTCCTTTTTTCCTCAGATGCCTTTCCTTCTTTTGTTGAGCAAAAAAGAATGGTTCTGACTCTCTGGCATCAATGTTCGGTTACTTTTAGAACGACTGTTACTTCTGGGAAAATATTATTCTTATTACTATTGAAATCAAGAGAATATGAATACATTTCTTTTTTATTGTAATTCTGAATACTTATTCGAATGGATTTTGTTTTTGAAATACTTAACTTAATAAATTGTTGTATTTATTAAAGAAGGCGAATGTTAAGAAATTGTGGTGAATTTTTTTTTTAATCAAAGGGAATATGTAATTTTGTTTGACAAAACTTTGAGTAAACAATAAACAATATACAAATAAACAATAACAATTACTAAGTATTAATTGTTATTATTAATGATGCAAAAATGCTTAAAGATATTTAAAAAAAATTCTATCAAAGTTAGTGTTGTTCCGGTTTTATAGAATAATAAATCGGATCTCAATTTCAATATGTTGTAGTTGATGAGAAAGTTAAAAATATTTTCTTTTTTTTCTGCCCTGACTAGATTTTAAAATTATTTTTATTTTTATTTTCTTTGTTTAAATGATGTTAATATTTATAATTACTTTACTGACGGTTTATAAATACTTCAAAGTCCTTTACTAAAATTCCACAAACGTTTTCACTCTATTGATATGAAATTTCAGAACTTTCAACAGAAAAAGTTCCTCGTATATTGCAATAGAAAACATTATATTTAAAATACTTTTGAGAATTAAATGCTAAAGTGATTCTCTATGAAAATAATAAATACACATTGTAATATATATGCATTACATATGATATATATAATGTTTACAATCACTTCTCCTTAACAGTCAATTGTTAGATCATCTGCTTAAGTATACTTCCGCTTTCATGTAAATACAAACACAATGACGAAACAATGAAACTCCAAAACACAATGACGAGAAATAAAATTTCACTCATAGTTTTAATATTTTAAATATATATCCTTTTCAAAGTTTGACATTAATATATCAAAGGGATAACGTACTTTCTGTGTGTACTTTCATATGCTTTTCAGGTAGCACATACGGTACACATTTTTTCGATATCATACAATATTTACAATATATATGTGCTATTAGGGTTATACATATAATAATTCAATGACATAACTATGCTATACTAAGAAGCTCACAATTGTAAAATATGAACAATAAAATAAACTCTGAGCCTCCGGGTTGATAACTTTCATATTTTGGATCACCAGTGTAAATAAAGAGACAGAGTAGGAAGCCACTTTAATATACGAGTGAAATATTTTAGAAATTACGTCGTCTGGAATCAGACGGTGTGACGGTTGCAAAGCATTGCCAATTTTTTTTTCTTTTTATAACTCGTTATTTATTTATTATACGTATCATCTAAATATACTTCATTATATATTATTTATGATGTAAAAACATGAATGTATAAACATAAACTGTAACTAAAACATTAAATTTCGGCATATGACCTTTTTAAAAAAAAACTTGAAAACATTCAGGATTTTGTGTACTTTGCTATACAATGAAATAATTTAAATAAATATTTCAAAAATACATGTTGAATCCCTTACCATGCTTAAATCTAAAGTATTAAAGGATAATAAAAATGTCTTCAAAAAGAATTTTATCCATACATGACCCAGGTCCTTTCCTACGAACCATAAATTTATTCCAAATTTCGGGAATATTTGTCTATTTTATTAATATAAAAGGCATTTTAAAAATTCGTTTCTGAAAGACTTTATGAATCAAAAAGAAAGAAAATAAATTAAAGAAATTTTGAAGCAAGACATTATCAAGGAAGAAAAACACTTAATTTGCATTTAGAGATGAATTTAATGTGTTTTTAATAAGGAGAGAAAAATAAATTAATAACATTGGAATTCTTTTGCTATTACTCAAACATTCGTTCAGTGTAAAAGTCCATGAAATAACTGCGCCTTAACAACACCATTCCATTAGAATTTGCGCTATTAATACTATTTTGGGTGTGGTTTGAAATGGCACGAAAGTTTAAAGGATGAAGAATTTTTAATTACATTAATACTAGCTTTTAAAATCCCCTGTTTCAAAAACAGAACGTGAATGAACTTAAGGATTCATGTTTAAAATTAATTAAAAAGTTTTTATAAAAAAGAAGCATCATCATATCAGAAGCATTCTGAACTCGAGTTGAGGTGATGAAGACCCAAGAATGCACACAAATTGTTGCAATATAGCTAAAGTTTTTAAAGCAATTTCAAGTATGCTATTCAATTAAGGTATCCGATCAAATTAAAAACACTGGTTATTAACCATATTGGGGAATTTTTAAAACTTTATTTTCCTTTCTTGTAATTCAGACTTTCCTCCTTCCAAAACAATTTATCTTTACTAGGAAAAGAAAGACTTGATCTATAATCCAGGGTCACATATATTTCAGCTAAAATTTAATTTTCATAAAAATTCTTCATCGTTAACATGATAAAAACTAATACCTCTATTAGTTTTTGAGTTATCAAAAACTAATAGAGGTATTTACATAAAACTTTTTGCGTGTTTTAAAATAATATGGGCAATGAAATGAACCAAAAGTCTTATTGTTGGTGGAATACGTTTTCATTTAAATATGTTTTTATAAAAATTATTGAATAAATGTACATATGCGTTTATTTTTAACCATAACTTCTTTGCATCTCAAATTTTTTCTTAGATTTTAATTCATTTTATTTCCCATTATATTCCATAACGTTTATAAAGGAAAGTAGGATTGCTGCATTACAATTTTGTGTAGAGTGTTAACCGTGTTGGTTAAATTTAATTAAATTTACTATACATTTTCCTACTTCTCAGAATATATTATATTTTCAAATAATTGTTCTATTTATAGTTTTAAATATTTTTCAATCCAATTTTTTAACAAATGTCCTGCGAACGTAGTTGGATACTTTAAACTTCACTTATATATGAAATAAAAATAGCTTATCCTATTGCTATATTTGAAAATTAAATTCCTATTTCAATACATATTGTTATATTCTTTATGATTTTGGTTTGTATTTTTACGCTGCTCTGTCACGAAGACGAATCCAAAAGGACATTCGATTTTTGACGAGTAAAAAATCGAATAAGTATTACATTTCGAGCCCATTCTCCAGGAGGAGAAAATTGATTAGTCAATGAGTCTTATTTCTAACTAAAACTATATTTGTGTACTACATTTCGGAAGGCGATGCACAATTACAAATTCACCACGTACGGTCAGTTAACTTGGAAGTTAACGGCTAATCAATAATTCTCACACATTTTGTTTCGTAGAAAAGCAATGTCCGCATAATACACCTTATAAGATAATGATTAATTCTCTGTCCACTGTTTTAGGCTCATTCTGTTTCATAGAACGCAACTTGGAGGAGCGACTAACCATTTATCCCCGCACTTGGTCAGTCTCATTTCGAATAAAAACTCTGTCTTCTAAATGCACCTTGGAAGTTACCGATTAGCCATAATTTATCGAATCTGAAATTCTGCTACATAACAGAGCAATGTCTGGATAATGCACTTTAGAAGATAGTGACTAATTTTCAATCCATGCATTTGTCCTTTCAACTTCATAGAAAAGCAATGTCTGCACAACTCTTTGTGGAAGTTAGCTACGAATTATTAATTCAATGCATCTGCGACACTTTATTTTTCAAAAAAATCAGTGTTTGCATAACGGCTGTTGGAGGTTAGTGAATAGATTTTAATTCTCTGTATCTGGACAATCCTATTCAGTGCAAAAGCGGCATCTTCGTAATGTATTTTGGAGAGGTAAAAAAGAATGACTGGAATGGCATT
Source organism: Argiope trifasciata (assembly GCA_026543055.1). Lineage (NCBI taxonomy): Eukaryota > Metazoa > Arthropoda > Arachnida > Araneae > Araneidae > Argiope > Argiope trifasciata. Next base: position 362,928 of record JAPMOQ010034492.1, read on the forward strand.
TGAGCTGCAGTGAGAGTGTTTTTAGATTTCAAAACTTAAAAAGCTTGTTGAGAGTGACCTTGTTGCAAAGACAGGCCTCTAGATTATTACAGTTAGTAGATTTCACCATTCCCTAATTCTTCGGAGAACCTCACTTAAATCCAGACTCCTTCGAATCTCTCTGACAAGAAGGTATGTCTGTTTACTTCTTATGGTGTACACTATTTTTCAATAAAGCTTAGTTCTTTTTTAATAAGCCAAAGAAAAATGACACCGACATGGTTTAAAATTGCTCAGTGTAACTTCATAAATATCATGCTTTGCATCCAGAAGTAGTCTTTTAATCAGAATAAACACAGTTTTTGATTACACTTCTTAATTTACCTTTCTGTAACTTATAAAAATTATAAGATGATAAATGATTCATTCAGAAATAATGTTTCCTTCTTTGACTAAATTTTGACTTTCTATAAAAATTTAAATTTAAAAATCAGCTGAAATTTTAGCAATAAACTCAGTAATAAAATAATAATGAAATGAATAAATAAAATGCTTTTAAAATTTTTGTGACTTTAATACATATGTTTTAAATCCAAATTATACAAAATGCTAGTTTTAGATAATGTAATACCCCTTAAAAGTATACAAAATTTAAAGGAGTTTTGTTACTGTTTCAAGATTAAACGTTTCAAAGGAGTTTAAATGCAGTTACAATTTCCTATTAACAGCTGACACAAGAAAACAGCATTACTCTTATGGACATTCTTCAGTATTCATATAAATTAAATTTTATTAAAACGTATCAAGTGAAAATTATTAAATTTGATGCAACATGCCTTATATACGTAGACAAACACTTTGTAATAATACTGTTGGGAGCACTCTTCTCTTTAACAAAACGGTATTATTCATTCAGAAATTCAAGCTAAAAATATTTTTAGAAATGGCAACATCTTAGGATATCCTGCGAAACAAAGCTGACTAAACATGAATTATAATTAAATTACTGTTAAATTTTTCCAGCATCCTGTCTTAGGGGGTGAGAGTATTCCGCTTGCTCTGGGAGTCCTGGTTCGAGCATGACATTTCTTCCCTTCTGTTCTATGTGGGAATGAGTCCTCCGGTAAAAAAGTCTCGTGCAAGCTAACGTGTGTGTGTCAACTTCATATGAGCAAGATGTCTGACTTCTGCCTTCGAGTGCTCTGTGGTCTTTACCCTCATCCTATTTTCGTGTTAACACGGTCACGACATCGTCATTATCATTTTAAATCAGAAATACAAAATAATCTATATTGCCGACACAAAAAAACATATAGAAATTATTCTAGAAGCTGAAAATAATTTCATATTGATAAACAGAAAACCATGTTCGTAAATCACAAATGTGAACATTTCCAGAGACAGACGAAACACTTCCAAAACAACAGTTTTCATTATAAGTCTACCAGTCTTACATTTTACTGATGTAGAAAAAAAAAAGATGTATTGACTTTTTAATGGATAAAGTGACTGAAAATATTTCTTCCTAACCGAATAACAATCTGAATCGATACAACGAAACCTTTCGAACGGAGAAAACGGAAAATCAAATGTACCAAAATCACGAGGCAACGTCAACAAACGCAGGATATCATTAACATATCAACTCGAGTGGCATTTCAATTACTATAACCAGACCTGACTACTACCTCCTAACGCTCATTCCGCCGAACCATAAGAGCTCTCGAAAAATGATTTTTGCGTCAATTACGTGCGAAAAGAAATTAAAAACGTCACACCATACCATGTAGATGCAAGAGTTTCCTTTACCGTCAGATTAAACGATGAAAGCCACTTGTCTGATTTTCAGATCATCTCTATAACTCGCTTATTGCGTTTCCATGACAACCAAAGAATAATTCTCCAATGAGAAATGAAATTATGCTACTCATCATGTGATGTTGGGATGCTCCCGTGATTAATGTACCGTCTCTATCGATTCTAAAATTTGGAAAAGCTATCTTTTTGAAACCTACAATCCCGAATCGCACTTCCAGTAACTAGTTTACTTCGAGTATTATAAAAATGGGAAAAATGATGTCAAAAAATAGTCATATGAATAAATAAATACTTCCCTTTATGTGGTAGAGTTCGTTTATAATTTATAACTTCAAAAACTATTATTCCCTTGATATGAAATGTAATTTGGAAGAAATCCTATAATCCTCGTTGCTTTTCTTCATAAAATAAAGTTCGACTTAAAAATAAAGTTTAAGGCATCTTATTTCCTCACTGTTTGTTTATTCAGGCTAAAAGTTAAGATCTCATTTAAAGAAGTGTGGGGGGTAAAAGTGGCAAAAAATTTAGCTGCTGAGTATTTTTTCAGAGTTTATTATAAAAATAAATAAATTTTGAGCTTTTAAAATTTGTTTTTGAATTTTTTCCCATCGCTGATAGGAAATTGCTTTAAATTTAATTTATAAACTCGCTTGTTAAGAGGCATAATGCAAAAAATATGATGTTTCTTTACACGCTTTAAAATGGATTACGGTATTAATATTCAATCCTTATATTTTCTAGGTTGAAAGGTTCACTAAAATGAGTAAAATACATATTTACATAAAAGTTTTATATGATGAAATATGCAGCGGATTCATTTTAAATTTCGACACTTTTAATATAAGCTAAACTTACCCTGTAGCTTAAGGTTTCATTACCCTTTACAGGGGAGATGTGGTCTGTGAGACCACTAGCAATGGACTTTTGATCCCCTCTATTCTACTTTTAGATTAATCGAATGGATTGACCCTGTAGCTTTCAGTTTCTTGATCGTTAATAGACATGTACTTTTTCAACTGGTTTCAGCGGATGCTTTTAAAAAAAATATTTTAGCTATTTCTTTCTGAGACGTCTGTCAGGCCGCAACTTCTTGTGTTTCATTATTAATAAGGCTTAGCATATGGCTTAAAATAATACTTAAACTATCATTCAATCTGCTAATCTTCTTAAAAAGCAAAGATACAGACCTTTTAAATAAAGCAGAAGGTGGTTTTAGCAATTGATAATTGTACAGAAGATTTTCTTGATGAAAGTTCGCATTCGACTGATTCTCATTATTCATCATAATTAATTTTTCTAGTAGCAATGTATCTTGAAAAGATAAAATATATTAATATATCAAGAGAAATATCTACAAATTTTATATGTTGATTTTCCTACTAATACTTAACCTGTATGTTTAAAATGCCCTCAAAAACCGTGCCACGAAAGTCACATAAGCCAGTAAAACACGTTGAATTTTACCCATTATTTTTTTTTTTGTACAGTTATTGAATTGTCCATTATATTGTTTTTTATACACTTTTGTATACTGAAAAATATATATGAATTTAAAAGTAAAAAAAAATATGTTTTTTCCAGTTTATTTGTTGTAATATGTAATTTAAGTAGAAAATGTGTGTTCCAAAGCAACTACTTTTCCAACAATAATATATTTTGAAAAGTTTCTAAAACATATTTATACATTAAGAAAAATATCTATAGTATGCATTGACGGATTTTAATACTAATATATTCATTAGAAAATTTAATTTGAAAGTTAGCAATAATCGAAGAAATTATCATTTAATTTCTTATCTTTCCTACTTTTTCCAAATAGATCTTCTTTAATTTCTTTTTCATAGGACATAACAAATTTTTAAAAAATTGCAAATTAGCTTTTTATATTTCTTATTCAACTTTATTAATCGCTTTATGGTAACTTTATTAATATTCCCTTATTTTTTGTAGTTTGAAGTTTGCCGTTTATTCCTCCATAATTTTTTTTTAAGTGGGCAAAATTATCGATTCCACTTTTAAATTATATGACTCAATCACTTTTTTCTGGCTTAATGTTTAAAGTTTCCTTTTACTTAGAATTTAATAAACTTAGGATTACAAAATGAGGTTATTTTGCTTTTGGATTATAAAATTATCTATCAAAATTTGACATGGAAAAATGTCGTTGAAAAAACAAATTAATCGAATAGCGCTCATAAGTAACTTAAAAATATAGATGCTTACCAATTGCAATTCATCCAATGCTTGTGTAACTAATTCATAATTTTTTGCAAAAAATAAAGTTTGACTTAAGAATTGAAAAATAAAGTACGGGCTTTATTTTAAACGGTGAATAAACATTAATAAAACTGGAAGCTAGTCGCTTTATAATCCTTATCAAACATTTTCCTTCGGAGAAGACATCCGCGACATTTAATCTCTGTTTTTATTTACTTAATTTTAAGATCGATAGCAAACATATCAAGAACTGCCATCTGTTTCTGAGGAAAATATTACGCAGAATGTGTGTCGACAGCAACTTGCCAACCCGGGAAGTCTTACATCGCCTAAAGGAAATTTTAAGTTAGAAAGCTGACATTAAGTAGTTAGTCATTTCACGAAGGTTTGCCTTAGGATGTTTATTTTAGACAAAATGGGTTTCGATATCCTGAAGGGTTAAATGTCAAAGTACCTGGGAGCTCTTAATGGCACCAAGAAGATGAAAATATGGAAATGTGAGATGAAAGGTAATAAGTTGTTGTAGATGTACTAAATATATACTTTCATAGACTCAGTTAACATAAAAAAAAGTGCAGATTTCAGTATTCTCTTATAAAACAGTTAACTTTTAATTTATATTTCTACTTGACCGAGTAAATTCGTCACAATCTTCATTATTTCATATGCCATTGCACATAAATGTTGTCAAAATTAATAATTTTTATCATAGATAGGATTCAAAAATATATTGAAAATGTGTTTAATTGCTTAAAACTGTTTTATACAAATCAATAATTTGATATATGTATTTCCTCTAATTCATTGCAAATGCATTATCTATAGGCATTAATAACTGACTATTCGATTATTATACTTTTTTCTGTAATTTTTAAATTGGAATATAAAATTCTTATGTAATCCCATTGGAAATATTAAATTAATATTATTGAGACACTTGAATGTTTACGGTTTTATGTTAACTTTATAAAATTGTTTTTGATGTCATAAGAATATAAAAATATATTTTTAATTACTTGATAAATATGAAACTTTCGAAATGCTTATGTGGAAGTTTTGAATTAATTAATCAAATGATTTAATGGTCCTTAATTATTCTTAGTTGAATGCATGCAGGGATAATGTTTGGTCCAGGGGTAGGATCTTGACTTCGGAACCGGAGGGTTTCAAGTTTGAGACCTGATTCTACATAAGACCCGTTGTGTAAGAGGGTATGTTGCCCATTAAAGTATAAAAAGTATTTGTTTATATTTTAAATTGTAATGCTAAATTATCTATAGACATAGACAATTTAAAGTGATTTCGGATTCAAAATAGAATTTTGCTAATATTTTAAAATATCATTTATATATATTTTTTGAATTTCTTACACAGATACAGAAAATTCCAAATACTGGAAAGTAAAATATCAAACTACTATTCATAGTTAAAAAATGCTGATTCATAAAATTATATTTCAAATTTTTGTAATAACTATTTTTTTTTACTTTAATATATATATGTTGGTATAAAGATATGTCAGATAACGTCGCTGATATGATTCGATACATTGTCATAATCCTTTAATTTCGAAAGATAGCTTTTCATATAATTGTACATGATGGTTTTAAAAAATGACTTAATTTCTTTCATCTGTGCTTATTAAATCTATAATTTTCATACTTGATATTTTTACTTTCATCTTATCATTATGAGATCATCAATAAAATGAAAAAAATCCATATAAAATTCAAAAAACTGTATACATTTTAAATTTGATTGTGGCAGTATATAATATTACTGCATCTGAAACAACATAAGCACTATCAGTCTTCGGATTTATTCGTTATCAATTTCGACAGATTGTTTTCAATAACATAGAAATAATCAAGTATTTGAATCAGTATCATTTTTATTGATGTTTTGCATGAAACGAAATGTTCATTTTTGGAGCAGATAGATAATAAATGTCACAAAGTTAATATTGTTTATCTTAATGATATTGGATTAAATCTGGATAGGGCAAGCTCCAAACTAGCTAGCAAAAACGTTGTCATGGATTAGTACCAAAATGCTTCAGGGAATCTCAAATTAATTGATCGTTCTACCGGAAACATCAGTAGGATTAGAACTGACCCTGATACTATACTAATTCCACATCGCTGGAAATAAATCGTACCAGACATTGACGATTTCATCGAATTACTATAGGCATTGCAAATTAATACATTAGCAACTGTTACCTGGTATCTGGTATCTGAAAAGTAGGTACTATGTTGCTAATACTAATAACTAGATGCATCCATACAATTGCATGTATTAAATTTTCAGCTAATATATAATTTAAAGAAATTAACTAAATTTTGTAATAATTGTAAATGTGGGTGGTAAAATATAATGACTAATGTGTATTTCTGAAGTAATTATTAGTTTATTGTCCATTTAAATATTTTTTTTTTTGCTTTCCATTTATGATATATTTTCCTTTTTTTTTATTCACTGTAAAAGAATTTATTTAAAGTTCTCATTAAATTTCAGATCAAAATAAAGTAAAAAAAAAATATTGATCATGCAAGCATCATTAATTTAACCACAGTTTTATTTTACAGAAGGATAAAAATAAATTAATTTTATTTCGTTGGTTATAAAGATTTCATTGAATTTTAATTAAAAATAATTCTTCTGAAATTAAAAATACGATAAAGAGTTTCTAAATTTTCACTGGGTGATTATAAAAAAAGGGGTTTTTTTTATGCTTTAGTCTGTGGGATAATTTTTTTCTAAGGTTCCTTTAAGAATTTTAATACGACATTATTTTCTTTCAACATTGTTTTTTTTATTCTAATCTACCCTCTTTTTTCCCCTTCAAAAGTGTTGAGTCCGAAAGAAGATAAAAAAAAGATAAGGCGGAAAAAGAGAGAAATCGAAATGATTGCAAGGCAAAATAATCATTGAAAAGCGTTCTTTTCTGGTGTTTTCTAAATTATATATTTTTAGCTTTAAATATAATTTATGAATATCAGATGAGAGTATTCCATACCGAATAATTTAAGTCATAATTTGCAAAAAAAAAAAAAAAAAAAAAAATCAGCCGGCGTCTTGTCATAGACGCAGCGGTCTTCCCGGTCTCGAGTCCCGTTTCGGACATGATTGTACTTCTATATTCTATCAGTGAGATGTTTGAATGTTCTCCCCTGTAAAAAAGGGTCGTGTAAGCGAACGCATGAAGTGGCTAAGTCGTATTCTTGGCCCTAGTTGGGGCTACTGAAAAATAAGAAACGCTCATTCGGTTTTAATCACAGACAAATCTGTCTGCTCGCTTGTAAAAGACATTTCACAATAGTAACAATAGATTTTTTTTTACAAAAAATCTAGTTCTTTTCAGAAATAATTGAGCATATTCGCTTATTATGTGATAAATTAATAGTTAAGCTCTTATTTTGACCTAAAAAATTTTAATACATTAATTAATTAGTGATAAAAGTGTAAAATAAATACTTTAAATAAACTATATATAAGTTATCATAAGCATTATAACATTAGTAGTAAAATAATTTTTATCAAAAAGATTACAGAAATTTTTCTTAAAAATGCATAAAACAATCTCTGGCAACGAAAATATAAGAGATTACTTGAAAGTTTGTGGACGTACTACTGGCTGGAATGTTGATCTAGATATACCAAAGATGGATATGTTTTAAATAAACAGCACAGTACTTCTGCAATTGTATTAATCTTTTAACTGTAGTTACCATGAAATTTAAAACACCCTGCGTAAAACCAATTCGAATATTAGTATTTAAGAATGAAAAATAATGTCTTAAATAAATTGTTTCGTAATATTTATATACTTTTTCTTATTGATAATTAAGTATATTGTAGAAATACTAAATAAATATTAGATTCATTGTCTAAAATCTAACGGAAAACAAATGCTTGATCATTTATAATAGTAATAATAATAATAATATAAATTGACATAATATAAATATAAATTGACCTTCAGGTTTTCATCAACTTGTTTCCACCAGAAGTGCTTTTGAAATTTTTTGTACATTTATTTTTGTACATTTATTATGTAATCCTTCATAACTGTTAAATTTTCTTCTCTTATTTTTGTTATGTCTCCAATACTCCCTTCTGTAAGCCCCGATGAATAATCTGAGATGCAAGGAGATTTTATAAAAGTTTCAATTTTAGTAAAGTGCACTTTTTCAAATTAATTACCTCAAAGCTGAATTCAAACAAAATAAAATCTTTTAATTTAAATAAACTTTTCATAAACATATGATACTGCACGAACAAAAAACTTTAATTTAAAATAATGTCTTTATAAGTTATTGGAGCTTAAAATTACACAAACATGAGATATTCTAATTTCTAATAAACATCAAGCACATTATTTTTAAAAAAGAACATACGGAATGTATTTTATTAGATGGGTTTATTAATTTTGAATTATTTGGATAAGGGAATACAATTACAAGAAATTTGATTTACAAAAATGTGTTTTGAATACATGAAAGACATAAGGATTTCATTATTTGATATAAGATTTATAATGATGTTATAAAAATATAAAGTTTTTTTTCGACTATTGATGTCATGCGCAGGGAAAATGCCAAAATATGTCATTCAGATATTTTATCCTCGTGCTTATATACATATTAAAGTGAAACAGAAATACAATAAATTTTCCTTTCAACGAAGACAAAGTTTTTCACTTCTTAAATTTCTGTTTATTTTATTGTATTTTCTCAATTCCTACTATTGTTTCGCACTCCTCCTTCATTATATATATATATATATGGTGCACAAATTTTCAATCATTAATAAAATATTAATGATTGAAATTAATCATTAATCATTTTTTTAAACTTGCAGTAGGCGACACTTGATGTTAAAATAGTTTTTTTTTAAATATTAATTTAATTAATTTTTAATACTTTAAATAGAGTTTTGGCTATTTGTAATGAAAACTGAAATCGACAGGCAGTAACTCAATCAGTAAAATGCAAGGAATTCAATATTTTTTCTCGTGAAGGTGAAGAATGCGGGATCAATTCTTGCGAAAATCAATAATTTTTTGGTTCTTACTTTTTACATATGATAATTTTTAAATAATAATTATTTAATAACAAATAGCTAAAATAAAAAAAAAAATTCTTTGTAGACCGAAGTAGGAATTGAATAATTTTTTTTTAATATTACTTGCTATCAAATAACATCCCCCCATTATACTCAAGGATATCAAGTTTATTTTTGTTAGGTTAAATTGAAATCCCGTTTAGAAGCAACGTTAGAGGTATTTTAGGGCGGACCTCTTAGTTTTAAACCTTGATCAGATGATGAGATGACACCTGAGTTTGCAAACCCTTTTCCACATACTACCACACTAGCGGAAGATGCTTGCTCCCGACAGATTTAACGTTCCCGATAGAACCGCTTAGATACATGTTCTTCATTGGAATTTTCCTTAGAAACTGAAACCCTCCTATTCTGAAGCCGAGAACTTCTGAGGGATTTCAAATTATTGCATAAATAAGCATAACATTCCAAAACAATATTTATATTATTTTGGAAAATTGTCGGAACGGAATTCTAAAATGACATCATCATAAAACTGGTATTGAAACGAAAATTCCGGGTGCCCATTCAAATATTCTTCAAAATATTCTTACAATTTTCTATTGTATTCTAGAAAAAATATTTTGCATTTAAATTCTGTCTTGTAGCCATTGGAGAAATTTACATAATACTTCAACAAGATATTAAATTAAGATACTATCATGAAATTATTTTTAAATTTGACAAATAAGTAATTATTACTTAATGGTAGAATTTTTTTTAAATTTTTTTGATTAAGAAAAAAGTTTATCAAATAATTTTATCTACGTATCTAACTGTCAAATCGAAGTATAAAAAAGCAATATTTTGATGAAAAATGAATCCGATGTGAATAAAAAAAAGAATAATCTTTGAACCAATATATTTCTTTTTTCTCTTTTTTTATCTGCTCTCTTTCCATTGTTATCTTTTCGGAAAAAATTTCTATTTTATATCTTCTCTTTCTTTTAGGGGGCAGAAAAAAAGAAAAGAAAGAGGAAAGGAGAAATACATTCTTTGTTTTGACGGATTCTATATATTTAGGTCAAGGTTTATTCCTGTTTTTTTTTATTTGCCACGTCACTGTTCTCGTCTCAAGAGAGATAAGCAAAAACCATTATTTTCTTGCTGTTATAGATTCTGGTATGTCTATCATTTTCGTCTTGACAAGGAAAATATCCAGAGTATTATGATAAAAGAAGTATTAAGTTACTATCATGTTTTAATTATCTTATTTTTTTTATCTGGATAAAACATTAAAATGTAGTATTAAAAATGAATAAAAGAAAAAGCGAAGATGTGATTTCATTCTTCCCAAAAAATTTCCGCTATTTGTAAGGAATTAGTATGGCTTAGGAAACGTGTTATTTAATGCAATTGTAATACTCGATAAAAAATTATAATTTGTTATGTATTAAATGGGTGTTTTTGGCAGGTGAGGTATCTTTTTTTCCTTTGATCTCTTTCCATTGTTATCTGTTTACGTCTAAAAATTTTGTGAAAATGAGACATAGTATTATTTTAAAATGATTCTGTAGTCCACATATCTACTTCTTTATAAGGATTATGTTTTTCAATGCATGCTGACATAATTCCCTTTACTTTCCTCATCTTACTTATTTCACCTGAAATATGTTAATATACTCAGACTACTATTTCCTCTTCTCCAGACCAAATATCTTCCACAACTTATTGCTGCGACTCAGAAACTCGGCTTAAATTGCTGACTTCATCAGAGGGCTTGTCTATGGCAAGCGACATATGTAACAGCAACTACAATAGGATATTTTGAATAAAATAAAATATTTAAAAAATAGAATGGAAAAAAGACGGTAAAACCACCTTTTTATTCACATTTGCATTGCATAACCAAAACTCTAATTACAATAAGAATAAAATTATTCATGGCATTTAATAGAATATATTTTGAATTTAAATTCAATTTTTAATGTTATGTTGTCTAGTAATAATTAAAAAAATTCTTAACAAAAAGTGTTTGGAAATTTTATTGAGAGAAAACAGCATCACTTTCTGTTATTCTTCTTCTAAAGACACAATTAAAGACAAGAAAAATTAAAGACCGAATGAAATCAGAATTTTCAAATAAATTTCATATTAATAATAGTTTTGTTACTAGAAAATAAAGTTCCCAAATATAATAAAAGAATGCATAAATATAATAATAAATATATAATAAAAGACTGCATAAAATAAAAGAAAACAATGCCGGAAGTTCAAATAATAATAAAAAAACTATCATCGTAAATCAAGTCTAAAGAAATTATACTTTTAGCACGTGACTGGATAAAATAAAAGAAACATAAAATGTGATATTTTCTAAAAAAAATAAATGGAACGCTAAGGTTTCTATAATCATTTGCAATATCTAAATCATTTATTCAACAAACCTTCTTTATTTATGGTAAACCTGATTGAATTTAGACATGATATGCATTGAAATCCCGATTTAATGGTATATTTCTATAATCGTTTGCAATATCTGTATCATTAATTCAATATTATTTTTCCATTATAAAATGTGATAGTTTCTAAAAAATAAATGCAAAGCCAATGTTTCTATAATCCTTTGCAACATCTAAATCATTTTTCAATATTTTTTTTTCCTTTTTCGCTTTCTTTAAAAAAACATATTTAATATTTGGCAGCATCACTGAAAAAAACATTTTTAATTTCAGGCCAATCAATGCCCGGAATTACTTCAAGGCTTATAAATACGTGACTTAATTGAAAATTTTAGAACGCATTACTCATGGGAACCAGCTGGTCGCCAAAGACGGCTAGCAATTAAATAAAGCAGCTTTTAATTTTTTTTTTAAATCGACAAATATGCGCAAGCTCTAAGGAAATTCTAAATTTAATTCTGGCATCTCAATCTGCTATATGAAATAGAAAAGAATTTCTCATAACTCTCTTCCACAAAATCGAACGACCGGATATTAAAAGAGCGCACGCTTCCTGGTCATATTTTTTTTTCTCTTAGCATGATAAAACGAAACAATTTTGTTCCTTTTTCCAAGTCTGATAAAAAAAAAAGATAAAGATAGCTCGTTTCTTATTTCAAAACAAAAGTTGCCTTTCATTCTTTCAAAGCTGCATATTTTATTTAAATCATGAACACAAGGTGTAATTCATTTTTTTAAATGTCTTCATGCTATTTCAGTTTCTTTGTTTTCTCCCCCTAACCCCTCTTGGATGTTATTTATTTATTGTTTGCATTGACATGCATAATTTCTTATGCAATACGGCATGACATGTGGGTGATTTTGAATTTGACATCAAAATTCGAAATGAACCTAAAATCCTATGTTAAGAGCATGGGATAAAAGGCATTAATTGTACTTAATGCTTTTTCGATTCCGTGACCATATTGTTACCAAGTCGACCTAAAAAGTAGTAAAAAGTGCAGAAAACTTAAAAAAGTCCAAATATGTATTTATAGTTTTTAGTAATAAAATTTCAATGCTAATAATTTATGCATCATCATTCCTATTTGTAATTATTTTACAGAATTAAACCCAATGTTGAATTATAAATTAATATTTTTTAAATATATTAAATCTAATAAACGTATTTTCATTTTATATTTTTTGTTTCATGTCTTTTTTATACGACAGTTGCTACACTTTTTTTTAAATTCAAAATTTGATAGGGCTCAGCTTTGACATTCAATAAATTTGCAACACTCATAGATACTTCCTTATTAGGCTGTTGCTTATCAACTAATGATTCAGTATCTACCCAGTTTTGCGAGATCTCCTTTATTTCATTGGAAGATTGTTGAGCTGCCGATGATGTTATCACCTCCTCTAATTACGAAATCTTTATTTTGCCTTTCGATATTAAGCTCCTTGTTATGCTTATATTTTTGCTTGCATTTCAAAAATGATTCTCCAAATATTGCAGTGTGAAACTTTGAGCTAACTGAAGTGTCTAGCATATTTATTTTGGCGATTTTATTTACCGTACATTTAATATTTCCGCTTTTACTTTAGATAAAAAACATCATCGAAGAGGATTTCATTTCATAATTGTAGCCCAGATATATGCAAAATTCTGGATGGGATGTTAGGACGTCGTCTTGTACCTTGTATTGTGACGGAAGTTGCTTGTTTTGCATTTTGATTTGCTCATTATATGAATAATTCGTTATGAAAATTACTCGTTAAGCAAAATTTGATTGTAATGTAAACGCAAAGAAAAAAATCGAACTTGATAATTTAACAACGCTTCTCATATCAGACCTCTATTAGTTGAAAAACACATGTTTGGCCATGTACTTGCCTATCTGTAAACAAGTTTATTCAGAAACGAGCTGAGATAGTGAGATGAAATTTGATTTAAAGTTTTTAAAGCCAAATTTATAGATATTCATTAAATTTTGAACGAAATACTTTAGAAGAAGTTTGATTAGCTGCTTAATTATAAGTGGACTCGGTAGTCATAAAACGTAAAGAGCATTTGAAACACAGTTTTGACATCTAAAATGCATATGTGTATATATATATATATATGTGTGTGTGTGTGTGTGTGTGTGTGTGTGTGTGTGTGTGTGTATTAATTAACAAAATAAGCTGAGCAAAAAGTAACACAACTGAATCAAACCAATAATCAATAAAAAAAGAATCGGCCCTGAAAACTTCGTCAAGGGCCACTTTCAAGCAAGAATTCCAAACAAGGGATTTTTTTCTGTGAGGCATCGGTGGACAATGGTCAAACGTATTGACACCTCGTGACCCGAAAATTACGGCAAAAGAGACATACCAATTTAAACAGCAAAAGACAAAGACAAAGCAAAACATTAAAAAACATCACCAAATGAAACAAAAATATATATAAAAAGTAAAACTACATAAGAAAATTCAACCACAATTAATAACTCATATTAAGAAACCAAAAAGTTATAAAGACCTACCCGCCACAGGAACAACAACCGTTCATCCTTTCTAATAATACTACTACAGTGTAAATAAAAATTTATATATATATATATATATATATATATCCCTTGCCTATTTCGGCTTGTGTGTTAGAAGTCCTTTTTGTGAAAGAATATTTTCCCTATCAAAATCTGGTATATAAGATGAGGGGAAATTAATTTCATTCCTTTTCCCCACTTCTGCTTTAGTGCCGCAATGTGGCAGGACGTGTTTGCGTCCGAGCCTTCTTGTAAACAAACCGGCTTGCCTCCGAAGAAAGAATAAAGCGAACTTTAAAATTTCAAAGGATCATTCTGTTTTAGAAACTGTCATCTGCTTCCAAACATTTTACATCAAACACATACACACATCTTAGTTACAGAAGTACACCTCTATTCGGCAGTCACATTCACCGGCATTTGATTTTGAACAGTGGGAGATATCGGTATTAAGTCTTTGATCCATATATCTGACCACCATTCTTAATGACTTTATTCTACTGAATGACATTGCTCAACATATTATCTTGTAATTATGTATTTAATTTATATGGTTAATTTTAAAATGTGAAAAAAGCTAAACTGTTTTTTTAAAAGACAATAAGCCAAATGAGATCAAGCTTGTTTCATTGATCTATAAAATCGTTAAATCATTTTATTTTTTCTTTTGGAAAATATTATTATCTTATTTCATGTTGCTCTTTTCCATATGTAGTGGTTTAGGACAATGATATCGAATTCTACTTTGTAAAAAAAAGAAAGGAAAAAATGTTATTTTTTTATTATTAATTTAAGCAAAAGGCTTTTAATGACGAGAAGAATATTATAAATTAAAATTCGATAAAAAAAAAAGAAACAATGCTATTCAGAGGTAAAATTCAGATTATTTGATAAGTATAGAAGGATTATCTTTCTCTTTTGAAACAAAACCTTCATTCTTTAGAGTTTGCACGAATTCTTGCACGTGATAATCGCATTAAGCAGTTGGTAAAGTAATCAATAGCTGAAGTTTATTTTTCATGCTTGTATGGCTAGCAGTATTAAAATGTTCTGAAAAAAAAGAAAATATAAAAAGGATGAAACAAAAAGATGGTGCAACATTAAAGGCTTACAGTCATAAAACTCTTTTAGGAATTTTTTTACAAGAAAACAAAACTTCTAGGGTTTTTTTATGATTTACATGATCGATATATTAAAAAAACATTCTTTATTTTTCGTGTTTTTACCATCATCTTTTATGAAAGTTCTTTTATTAATGTTCCTATTCTAATCTCTGTCAGCCTAGATATTATAGAAAAAGTAGATTTTTCATTGATAAAACATTTAAATATTGTGTACTGACGCGCATCGTTTTGAATATCAACTGAGAAAATATCTATTTAAGTTAAAATTTGAGAAATTTTTTCTAAATTATTATTAAAGCGCATCGATATTCTTTAACATATTTTTCTTTATAAAAAATGGATTGACTTCTAAATTTTACATAAAAAAGCGAAACTAGAATTTCGAAAATAGATTTTTGTATACAGTGTGAGTAATCTTTCATTTTAAGTGAATATCGATCTTTGTATATTAAATATGCATGGTATTTTTTTATGTTTAAATATGAGAGATTGGATACATTTCATGACGTTCTGATAAAATTAATTATTTTCGGGGAATTTGTGGTTTTCTCAAACATATTATCTCTTTAAAACTTATAATATGAATTTTAGTATATAGTTCTTTAAGCGCGTTGAATGATTTTTTTAAATATTTAAACTGTTCTTCAATTTTTAACTGTCGATTAATCTATTCATTTCGTGATACTTCGCGGAAAAGTTCTCTAAATCATAACCAGATGGAGCCATATTTACATAAACCAAATTCAATTGAATCTATCCATTATTATTCCAAACATTATAATATTAAATACATTTTTTTCAACAAATACTCACTACATAATTTTCAAATTCTAAAACATCGAGAAATGAATGTTGATATCCTTATAAAAGTTCAACTTTTATGTACATGAAATTAATTTATGTAGATAAATATGAATAGCTATCAAAATTAATCTAATTCGTAAAGTGGTAATAATTATTAAGCATTGGAACTGTAGATATAAATCTAATTTTATTTAATAAGTATTTTGTTTTAATTAAGAGCTTTGCAGTTTTTATGTTTCCTATTTTTTTCCCTATAGCTTACTTTTTTTCCAACTTTTTATTTTAACATTATATTCATAATGGGCTTTTTTCAATAGGTTTAAATCTCTTATAACAATTTAAAAGGTTTTGAGTCGATATAGTATATTTTAGATCTATATTTTTCTTAAATTATAGTATTTGATCATAATTCTTTCTATAATTACCGTTATTTCCGAAAGTTCTCAGATAGCAGGTTTGTCTTCATTATATTTTCACTTATTTTGCCTGATATTACATAGACATGAACTGTCTTTTGACAAAGCAAATTATGTGTATCTTTGATGACGCTGGGTGATATTCCATAGAATTCCCTGACTTGTCTCTAGTATCTGTATCCATTCCAGTTATGCTAATGTGATTAGTAATGTTTTAATTGCATTTCGAGTATAGCATATAGTATCTTATAATTAATGAGAATCATTTGCTAACATCAGTAGTCAATACATTAAAATATCTAGAATAGATTGCGATAGCTGGGTATACTTTGAAATGAGACGTTGGACTTCCTGATTTGGCTTTAGGGTTTGTAGTCATTCAACCATGATCATTGGTATGTCGGTGCATTACAAGATAAGGCTCTTTAATGACTCAACTTCATCCTCGACTGTAAGTTCATAATTCCACCACTTTGAATTATACAATCATATTGATGCATTTGCAGTGGAATGGTTTGTATTTTGGTCCATTGTGTGATTTGGTTGTCTATGCGATTTTGATAACTCAAAAGGATCATGTGACGAGAATAGTTCACAATATCCATCCCAAGTGTTCAAATCTGATGTAAAAACAGTATAAAGATAGAGTACAGTATAAAATCAGAATAAGAATTTCTAAGTATGTTTAAATAAATCGATATCCATATAAGGAGCTAGCAGTTAACTAAGTACCCTGTTTCTAAAAAGGATTCTGCAGAGACCCTTTGTTATATTTGCATATTTACTCTCATAATTTGAATAAAATGCATATTTCAAGTAAATTCTCCATATTTTTTGTTTTTCCCCAATCTATATTTTATGTTATCATTTATGAAATTTCCATTAAAATATATAAAATTCATTGTTGGTTGTCTAATGAGCAGTTATTCTCTTACAGACTGAACAGAATCACCAACAAATTTTCAATAATTCTGCTATAATATTCCCAATATTGCATGGAGCTTTAAATATTTAACAACAGAATACTATATTGTTGATATACGGAAGTTTATATTGTTGATATACAGAATACTATATAATTGATATAAAAAATACTATATATTATTGTATAGAATACTTTATATTGCTGTACAGTATACTATAACTTCCATTTTTTGGCAAATGTGATATTATTTTTATGTTTATGTGTGACATTACTTTTTCTATGCAATTTCCAACCCATTATCTTGAATCAAAAATTGATTTGTTTACTATTTAATTTAAATTATTTATTTTAGTCAAATAAACTATAACGTAAGCCCTTAAATATTACCCATTTATGTGGAATGGTTGTAAGCCTTTCATTAAATAAATAATGATTATCTCCTCAGCGACTTTCAAAATCTTACACCCATTCAGGTAGGTGGGTTATCGTAGGGCACACCAAGATCAATATCATGTGCTTATAGGATTTGGAATTGACTGATTGTTTTCGTTTTGATGAAGACCTTGTAACTGTTGAATATCCAACTATATGTTCCGATTGCAAAGTATTATAAACATTGGTGAAGATTATGAAAAGGTTATTAAAACTCCCTCATGAGCAGAAATGATAACATTATTTGATATATTATGAAAGACATTAATTACAACAATTTTTTATTGATAATGTAAATACAAAGGAATGAATATTTTTATACAAAAAAGTTATTTATACTAAATTTGTATCAACCCGGATTTCAGACTTTTTTACAAATAAAGATATTCATTTAAGCCAACAGAGTGAATATGTAAGTTTCATTTTTTCTTTTTTGATTTACTGTTTAATTTATAAGTTTCTACTACGTGATTTTTCTTCATAACGAAATTTTTTAGAGGAACTAGAGGCCTCCTTCAATAAAAACGAAATTATATTTACTTCACATTTTAATAAATCTAACATACCGCTCTTTACAAACATTACGGTACATCAATATTTATTGTGAAACATTGTCAGTTTTTCCATGGCCATAATTTCACTTTGATCAAAATTCCGCTTGTCTCTGCAAATACGTTATATCTCTGTGTAGCAATAAAAATGAACATATAAGCTGAAAGAACAATTTCGTTGAATTTAAAGTCTGAAAAATTCTTTTACATTGACTTCTGTTATGACTAAAATAAAAGTTTTATTCATTCATTTTTTATTATTTTTTTCAGTTTTTGGAGTTGAGGAAGAACCGAAAGTCGGAATATGATATTCAGCTCCATACTTCTGAAATCTAGAGCAAGTTATCTCTGTGAAAACAAAGAACGTGACAGAAATTCCAATCTGTAGCCTTTCACCGAATACATGAAATATAGTGGGAGTAATAAACATAAATAAATAAACATATCCGTCTGAAAGCACCCAAGAGAAGACTTCGAAAAACTTTATTATAGATGGCTGCGTGTGTTTCACTTGAAGAAGAGTTTTGACGTTTCATATTCTGATCAGAATAAAATAACTCTATTGAAAGAAAGAGCAAGTAATAAATATACGTGTGCTTTGAATCCTGCTATCAGTATTCAAGAGTAGTGTAGCCATTCTGGAGTTTTATTCAGTGCTTGACACACGGAAAACAAATTGAATGACGTCTGAATTTTTCAAATATAAATTTTCCAAGTTTCAAATTGTTATTTTTGATATTCAACATTTCTGCTGAAGAATATGCTGAGTAGAGTTTGATACTACCATCATAATAAAATTTAAAACCTGTTACGCGAAATAGTGAACTCTTTTAAAAGTAGTGAAATGAATGCATTTTTTTCACATACTGGTAATGATTTAATTTTAATTTCTAAAAATAATTCTTAAAGATTCAAGGAAATAAGCTCTTATCTTTAAATTTCAGGGAAAAATATGAATAAAATACAAATAAACTAAAAGTAACAAAGAAATTAAATTCAAATGTTATTCTATATAGCAGGGGTGGCCAAGACGTCGACCGCGAAGTCATTTTAGGTAGTCCGATCGACCATCCCAGACCAATCGACTTATGACAGAGAATTAATGAATGAAATTTCAACTAAACCAAGTGAATAGGATGATCAATTTTTGATATATGAATGCGTTGATTATTTTCGTTAGCAAATTTTTATTTTGTAAATATTAAGTTTTTTTAGAAAAATGAGATAATTTACCATTTTCTCTTGCTACCGAAAATAAATATATAAACATGTACGTTACGTTAATTTAGCTCTGCCATCGGTAGACCTCCTTCGATTTTTTAAATGTGGAGTAGACCACGGATCCCAAAAGTTTGGCCACCCCTGCTATATAGTATGAGATAATAATTTGTACAAAACAATCACTGTATTCTCATGATTCATTTCTCAAAATTGCCCTAGGATTGTTTTGAAACTGTATGTAAAGATAATTAAATGGAACGGGAGGGATAATAAACTTAAAGAGGGATAAATAAATACCTATTCTTCACGTTGTGATGGTGATTTACTTTATATTTATGAAAAGATTCATACAAAAAAATACCTTATTTTTACAACTCTACTTGTATAAAATAAAATAAAAACATTATAAGTACAAAGGAATTCAATTCAATGGTTTTTCAATTAGATATGGGATTGCATTTTGTCGAAAACAACCACAGTAATAATTTCTCATAATTTCCAAAATAGCAATAATGTGGTTTTCAGTTCGAATATAACTATAATTACGGTATATAGTTTATTGTTTAAAAAGGAGTGGAATATATATTTGTCTACACATTGTGAAAATGATTTAATTTAAATTTCTGAAAGTGATTAAATTTAAAGCTCTGAAAATGATTAACATAAAGAAATAAACTCTTAATATGGGATAATACTTTGTACAAAACAATCACTCTGAATCCCTGTAAAACAATCGCATCTTTATGAAAAACATTTTTTGCATAAAATACAAAGAAATTATGAGTACGAAAGAATCCAATTCAAGTGTTATTCGATATGGTATAGAATAAAAATTCGTCGAAATTAACCACATCACTCTCATAATTTCAATGGCCACAATATCTCTAGCATTGATTTGAGAATGGAAGTAAATATAATTAAATGAAAGGTAAAATAGTTCACTGCCTAAAAAGTAATGGAATTAATACATGTTTACAATTTGCCAAAGTAATTTACTTTATATTTTTGTAAATGATCATATAAAAAATAAATTCTTGTATTTACATTTAAGTGAAAAACAGCGTTTCGATAAAATAGAAATAAATTATAAGTGCGAAAGAATTAAATTCAAGGAATATTCTATATAGTATATAATACTTTGTTGAAAATAACGAAAGTTCTCTTAAATTTAGGACGAATGGCATTCAAAATAAAGCAAGCCGCCTGACTCGTAATGGATATGCGTGCAGTTTACAAACATTCGGTTGAACCACCGTTGGATATGAAGAAAACTAAAGCTAAATGGCAGAGGTTTTCAGGTTCTCCCTATTTTATAATTTATATAAAAAACGATAAAATAAATGCTTAATATATATTAAATTCTGAAAACACCATACTAGCACACATATAAGTCTTTGAGCACAAGAAAAAAAAGATTGCAAAATATGTTTCAAAATGTATTGTATGAAAATAGATGTTAATTACGATAATTTCATGATATTCAAAACTTAAAATGTCACTGATAGATTTTGATGCTCTTTTCATAGAAGATTTTTAAACAATTTTATATAAAAACAATTAAAAGAAATGCATTAATTAAGTTATCATTACTTCATTATTGATTTATATTGATAATATAGAATTAATACGTATATGTACAATAATTTCTCAAATATTTCTACAATAAAATCAAAATCTCAACCCATTTCGGTCACTCTTTTGTCCCAGGGTAGGATGATTTCTCTCAACATTGTCTTGTTAAACGATCATATTCCTTAAATATTATTCAGTGTGGGGTAATAGCAGGAGATAACAGCCGCTCGTGAAGTTTTTATATGATGTGAATCACTCATCACTAGAAAACTTCGAAGGAAAGGGCATATGCTTGTATTTTAAAGCAGGAAAGGATCCAAATTTGCAATGAATAACAACTTACGTTATTTAACAACTTTCTTTTTCCTGTAATCTATTCCACTTAATGTATGTGTCCTTAATGTAAGACTTTAGTTTGGTTAAACGATTTTATTGTAGCCAGTTTGTACCTTACAGTATCCTACAATTTGCAAAATTTTAAAATAATAAAGCATACTTGAGTG
>JAPMOQ010034492.1:389510-393824 GCA_026543055.1 Argiope trifasciata
CATCAGAAAGAAATAAAATCCGTCACCATTTTTTGTGCTGGTTCATTTAAGAAGACATTTAACGAAAGCTTTTCAATTTCATTTATATCTATAGAGTGTCTCAAGATTTGAATTTTGCGCAATAAAGTATTGCCGAATTTCATAAAAGATAGCATGACAACTGAAAGCTCAAGTTTATTAAAATAGAGCGTTTTATGAACAAAAAAAGTATTTGCATTGTTGAGCAATACTTTAAAATAATAAAGTTTTGTCAGCTGCAGTTTTCTAATTTCGTTCAAAAAGGGATCGGTGTTAGTTGCCATGCACCCCTAGAGACAGATCAATTATTACTAGAGTTTTGTTTTGGTGATCAGAACTGGCAGATCAAAAGAAAAAGAGGAAATAACTTATTTTCCCAGCACAATTTTCTAAATGCAATTGAATATCGTTGGTGCAATACTGAATTTTATCTTTCAAGGGTAGTCATGGATTTGTTTGTAAAAAGTGTAGTTTGAAATAAAATTCCAATGGCGTTAAATCTTTTATATGTGCGACCAATTCCAATAAACAAAACACGAGTTCATTTCAATCACGTTAACGTTCAGATTCAAAGCAACAATGGGGCTAATTTAGATCGGACTTCGTAATTGAAATGTGGCCAAATGACGAGAAAGACTCCAGAGCTCTCTCCTTCCGTCCACGCTTTTGCGTCCCGCAAGCTGAAAAATATTGGTTTCCAACGAATTAGACATGGTTATATACGACTGGTATTCTACGGAATTGAGTCTTAAACCTGAAACCTTACGGCTCCAATGCCGGGAATGTGCTACCAAGCAACCGTGGCTCAACCTAATTTGAAAGTTACATGACCCAAAGTGACAAATTGAGTAACTGAACTGCTTCTCTGACTATATAATATTTGATACCGGTTATATTTTGTAGGAAAATTGTGATCTCTAACTTCTAGATTCTTATTATTTTTGAGTGCTGAAAACTAAATGAGTTGTAATTAAAATAAAAATGCCTTGTTCGTTCATATAATGTTTTGCCTTTAATAAGCCTTAAATGTCCGTTTTGATTATAGTAAAATATTCTTTATATTCATTTTTACATTTTTTTTTATTTTCTTGTACTAGCCGATCATTATTCTTTGTAAATTCCCTAACTGCTAAAATCTTTATCATTAAAAGTAATATCCAGTTCAATTATATAATAAACCACAAAGGATTTAAAAATTTCTTTAAAAAATAATAATTAGGTTTTTGACATTTTGAGATCCGTTTAGTTTTTATACACTCTATTTCGACATGAAGTTTGAAATAGACGATACACATTTATAAGTTAACAAAGAATAATATGACACCATTATCACCAGGTACGCATCTACTTCTACGCCCCAGAAAAATCTATCGTAATCACATTTTCATCCATCTCTATTTAAGTTTTTATTTGTATTTTTCATTTATATTATTAAACACAATTTCAAAGAAAATGCTGCATATGAACTGAATAATGGATTCTTAAACATGGTAAAAAGAGAAATCAATTGTTAGATTTTTTTTACCTGCTGGATAAACGCAGATAAAGAATTTTGAAGAAACTTGCCGAACGCAAATTTGATCGAACAAAAAATATTCATTACTGGGAATATTGCAAAACTTCCTGCAAAAGAATTCGTATTCGAATTCGCTGATCTTAATTTTG
This sequence comes from Argiope trifasciata, assembly GCA_026543055.1. Taxonomy (NCBI): domain Eukaryota; kingdom Metazoa; phylum Arthropoda; class Arachnida; order Araneae; family Araneidae; genus Argiope; species Argiope trifasciata. The sequence continues at coordinate 391,194 of JAPMOQ010034492.1, forward strand.
AGAATATATTTTACTCAATTATTAATACTTTCAGTAAGTGGTTAGAAATGTATCTTATGAAGGCAACGTCAACCACGAAAGCGAATGAATGTCTAAGGATAATTATGGGAAATTCGGAATTATTAGAAAAAAAAGGACATCAAGTTTGTACCCTCTCTTTTGCTAATTCTTCTATTTTGTGCTATTTAAATATGATTTCCTTTTTTTAGAATGTTGGGATGTTATAAAGTGCTATGATAATATTCTCCTTAATAATATTATTAACGAAATATCGAGGTGAAAATTATGTCTATGCTTTTGAATAATTGCTGTTTATAATGCTGATCGTCATATAATGTAACAAAAGAAAAAAATTGGAATGCTTGCTTATTATAATATCAAAAAAGTATAGGTAATTAACTGATTGCTCGATCTTTAGATGTAATATGAGTAAAATTCAGTAAAAGGTTTTTCATTCCTAATCACCAAATAATCAAATTTGTCTTGATGATAAAATTAATAGTTTTCATTATCTGAAAACTATTATTCATTGTATAGTAATCATATTATGCTTTGAGTCTCAGGAAAAATTACATTTAAGCAATAATGAAAATTTCTGATTTTAAATTAATCTTGTTCTGTAATTTATAATTCCATTTAATAATTAACGTATTATAAATGTAGTAAATAATATTAATTCAGTATAAAATACCGTATTAATATAATTATTACCAGTATGAAAATAGTTATTATGTGTATTAATATGATTATTGTCAGTATTAATATAATTATTATCAGTATTAAAGTTTTAGTGTTTTCATTACCAATCGTCAGAATAATGACAATTGGTAATGAAATTGACAATTGTCAGAACTAGGAAATGAATTTTAATTCATATCAACAGTCTGATTGTAATCTCAAATGCTAGTTATTGCATTGTTAAATTTATCTAATAAATTAACGAATTGCTATTACTTTCATTTCTTATATTTATTATTGAAAAGATTGTTATTTCATTTCATACTACATTTTGATACTAAATTTTCAAATGTGACTGCAAGAATGAAAGTTTATAAATGTAACAAAAAGAGGCATTTTAATAGATTAGTATAAAAATAAAATATCATTTTATTCATTCAAATACATTATTAGAAATTTATTATTTCTATGATAGGGCAGCATTGAATGATATCGGTGCGAAAATTAAATGACAATAGTAATTTTAAACTTAAAACAGACTATGTTCATTGGACGATTGGAAAACTGTTTAATAAACTTTCTAATATCTTGCTTGAAGCGACATTATAGAATTGATATAGGGATAAAGTAATTAATTTTTATGCATTTTAAATTCACATAAGAATGCAATTCAAATTTTATTTTCCAATTTCTCATAGGATAACTGGGATATTTAATATTATTGAAAAAATCGTATACATATATAAACTTAAAAATGCAACCATAAAAAATCTGACACAATTTTTTAAAAAAATATTTTTATTTTTACATGTACAGATTTTCATATTATAAATATGCATATATTGTTTTAATTTATGTCTCATACTTATGTTAAACTAAATTTCAAGGGCTCCAATGCATTTGTAATGAAAGTTCAAGGTTCTTTTTTACATGATCAAATTAAAAATATTCAATATTTTTTAAATTATTTTATTTCGAAAGGACAATAAACTTCCTATAGTTCTTTATTTTTGTCATACTAAGTTTGAAGCTATTTTATAAAAATTAACAGGACTTTGCAACACCTTGATGTTGCTAGATATGACCCTATCTATATATTAAGAAATTATATGCCAAAAGGTTTATTTAAACCGTTTATAGAATGCATAAATAATGCATAGATTCCATTTATGAGTTTAAACTATTCTTAACATTGAGGAGTCCGGAATCAGTTCTGGGTTTACTATTCATAATCTCTCATGAGAGTAACAGAAAAAATAAACCAATATTTTAATATCTGCATCCTATGTCTAACCTTTCGTGCATCTCGTTCCTTTCTAAAAGAATAAGGGACTCGAGACTGCAGTTGCAAAATCCTTCGTGTTCCCAAGACGATGTCAGAATTTTGAAAAGGACATTTGTATTCTTCTACGTTTACGGTGACATTCACTACATAACTCATTAGTACATCAAAAAAATCTTGTTACTGAAACATATCATTCCTTTTGCAAACACACAAATACAAAAAAAAAAAAAAAGATTATTTTTATGCTCGAAATTCTTATACTTCTTGGAAATATGTTAAATGTTCAGTTTCTCAACTCCCTGCTTTACGAAATCGATTTTACAACTGGTGACCAATCAAAGTGAACAATTTTATGCATCATTGTTACATTTCTTTCTAGTAGTGTTGATTCGGATAATGCACTACAAGACAAAAACTGGCATAGGACAATTTTTAAGGAGTCTATTTGCATTTCTGAAAGATAAATTTTTATCTAAATATATCATTAGTCTCTTTAAATTTACAAATAAGCATATTTGTGCAACTTTTGTCGTTAGAAATATGAAACATTGTCTTTATATAGAAGAATATAAGGTAAGCATTTAACTTAATTTAACAAATGTTATCTTTCATACGCCGTTGTATATTATATATATATATATATATATATATATATATATATATATATA
>JAPMOQ010034492.1:398824-410762 GCA_026543055.1 Argiope trifasciata
TTTCTATGATAGGGCAGCATTGAATGATATCGGTGCGAAAATTAAATGACAATAGTAATTTTAAACTTAAAACAGACTATGTTCATTGGACGATTGGAAAACTGTTTAATAAACTTTCTAATATCTTGCTTGAAGCGACATTATAGAATTGATATAGGGATAAAGTAATTAATTTTTATGCATTTTAAATTCACATAAGAATGCAATTCAAATTTTATTTTCCAATTTCTCATAGGATAACTGGGATATTTAATATTATTGAAAAAATCGTATACATATATAAACTTAAAAATGCAACCATAAAAAATCTGACACAATTTTTTAAAAAAATATTTTTATTTTTACATGTACAGATTTTCATATTATAAATATGCATATATTGTTTTAATTTATGTCTCATACTTATGTTAAACTAAATTTCAAGGGCTCCAATGCATTTGTAATGAAAGTTCAAGGTTCTTTTTTACATGATCAAATTAAAAATATTCAATATTTTTTAAATTATTTTATTTCGAAAGGACAATAAACTTCCTATAGTTCTTTATTTTTGTCATACTAAGTTTGAAGCTATTTTATAAAAATTAACAGGACTTTGCAACACCTTGATGTTGCTAGATATGACCCTATCTATATATTAAGAAATTATATGCCAAAAGGTTTATTTAAACCGTTTATAGAATGCATAAATAATGCATAGATTCCATTTATGAGTTTAAACTATTCTTAACATTGAGGAGTCCGGAATCAGTTCTGGGTTTACTGTTCATAATCTCTCATGAGAGTAACAGAAAAAATAAACCAATATTTTAATATCTGTATCCTATTTCTAACCTTTCGTGCATCTCGTTCCTTTCTAAAAGAGTAAGGGACTCGAGACTGCAGTTGCAAAATCCTTCGTGTTCCCAAGACGATGTCAGAATTTTGAAAAGGACATTTGTATTCTTCTACGTTTACGGTGACATTCACTACATAACTCATTAGTACATCAAAAAAATCTTGTTACTGAAACATATCATTCCTTTTGCAAACACACAAATACAAAAAAAAAAAAAAAGATTATTTTTATGCTCGAAATTCTTATACTTCTTGGAAATATGTTAAATGTTCAGTTTCTCAACTCCCTGCTTTACGAAATCGATTTTACAACTGGTGACCAATCAAAGTGAACAATTTTATGCATCATTGTTACATTTCTTTCTAGTAGTGTTGATTCGGATAATGCACTACAAGACAAAAACTGGCATAGGACAATTTTTAAGGAGTCTATTTGCATTTCTGAAAGATAAATTTTTATCTAAATATATCATTAGTCTCTTTAAATTTACAAATAAGCATATTTGTGCAACTTTTGTCGTTAGAAATATGAAACATTGTCTTTATATAGAAGAATATAAGGTAAGCATTTAACTTAATTTAACAAATGTTATCTTTCATACGCCGTTGTATATTATATATATATATATATATATATATATATATATATATATATATACTTGTTTTTTTTAAACATCGGGTACAGAGCTACAAGAAGAGATAGCCTGCCTTTAGACACGGCTCTCTTTTACGGTGCGATCCTCAAAAGATTTCTCTTATACCCCAGATGGGATAATTATTGAATATGTGGAATGAGGAAGAAAAGTAGAAAATTGATGAATACCGAAGATACCAGAGTCAGAAAACATAACCACATGTAAAAGCTCCGAGGAAAATTTGTGAGCATGTTATTTTCCGCATTCATTCATAGCCACTGTATATGTTATCACGCCCCCCTCTCTAATTCTTCACAAGGGCAATTAAAGTATCTCGTTTTAAACATTTTCTTTCATTTTTCAAATTGTAATATCGAAAAAAATAAACATTTCTTAATGATCCTGAAGACCTCATCATTTGATAAGGTCTACATGATCATTACGAAATAAATGTTTATTTTTTTCTATGAGGACATTGCTCTCGTTTAACCTCATCCTGTAGATGTCCTGCCCTAGAAAGGAGTAAAAGAGATGAACATTTTTAGAAAAATATTTTCCAAAACATTCATGCAATTTCATAAATTGGAAACTCTTAAGATTTTAATTTTATTAATCAGAGAGTTTTTAAAAGCATATTTTTTCTTATTGTCAAGGGTTTAATGCATCTGAGCTAGTGACTAATTTATCTTATTATTATGAATATTTATGTTTCAACTGAAAGGAGCTTCACTTCAGACAAACTTTATTATTGACTTCTCTGTCTGACATAAAGTGCATATTATTTCATTACATTTTATTTAATAGCATAGTTTCTTTTCTATATCTGTAAACCTCTTGAAAACATAATATCCATATTGCGAGATGTCTAGACTCATTTGCAACTAAAAACACTTCTAAAATTTCTTTAATAACCAAAATTACATTTTTTTTACAACATGTCATTTGCTTGTATAAAGGAAATTTTAAGAAGTTGCTCGAAATATTTTAATTTAAAACTTAACTATCATTTTCTCCTTCAAAAATATTAACCGGAATAGAAAATATTTTACAAAAATGACAGTGGCTTTATGCAATTATATTTATTGTAGTAGCAAACTAGAAGCGGGTGTTCAGAGGTTGAATTTTTGAGTAGTTGCTGCTTTATAGTTAAAAAAAGCACATAAATACTGTTCATTAGACTCCAAAGTTATTAAAAGAAAATTTTAAATAATTACCTTAAAAACTTGTTTAGATTTATTACAGAAACGTAAATATTTTAATTTAAAAATTTTAATTATTTCCATAAACTAATGCATTTGTCATAAATTGTTCATTAATCCTACCTAAAAAACATGATCTTCAAAAATTTGGTAGATTTTAAAACTATTAATAAGGCAACACATTCACAAATTATTACTTTTTTGTTCTTAAACAAACATTCAGGAAATTCAACGGAAAATTAGTTTGCAAAATTTATAATTTTTCTTAAATAATGTAGCAAATACTAATAACAGCAACAACAACAGCAAATTCTACAACTTTTTTTCAGGAACATAGAGAAAGAGAAATAATAAAAGAAAAGAAAAAAATATAGGAAAAATCACTTAATACAAAACATGTACTATTGTTTAAGAATTACATATTAAGTTATATTAAGTTAGGCATGATTGATGAAAAGTATTAATAAAATTTTTAGGCTATGTAGAGACCTAAAGATTTTTCATACTTACAGAGCTCTCTTTTATTGTTATCACAAAAACAGGATCGACTTCGTAAAAAAAAAAAAAACTCTTGACTCTGAAATGTATAAGAAGGGACGAAAAATTCAAAAGGCTTACGTCAAATGCGGCACACGTATATGGATTGGTGGTCCCCCATCCCTGACGATTCCGTCGGAAATAACGTGTCTCACACTTTAAAAAAATGTTGTCTGCAGTTTTTATTGAAAATAATTTTTTGCGTCTTTCCCCCTATTGGCTTTTTTAAAATGTAACAGGGGCATGATGATATTTATTGTACAGACTTGGATACCTGAGGCTTGGATGCTTTCAATTATAAGACGCTTGTTATTATGAGCGTTCTGTCGCCAGCAATTTTAAAAACAGAAAAGTTTAAGGATTTTACCTTGTTTGCTCTAAATGACAAAGTTTAAAATCAACCTGGAAAATATTTGACATTTTGTAAAGAAGTGGAAAATTTAAGTTGAAAATAAAGTTAAAACTGTTACAGTTTATTTCGTTTGATATTGGTGTATTTTACGAAGTGAATAGACGGATAAGAATCACATCTGTTCTATCCTTTTAAACAAACGATTTCTTAAGTTGTTACTGTACATTTAGAACTTAAAAAAATATGTGCACTTTTATAGATCAAAATAAGTTTCAATGCCCCTTTATTTTTGGAGTTTATTGCAAATGAATACATTAAATTTGTCTTATATAGAAGAAAGGTTTGAAGTCTCATAGAGATAAAAGTTTACCCCACAGGACAATCATCATTCTTCCCTTCATACCTGGCATTATATCCATATACTGTATTCAACGCTGCTAAGTAATACTCACAATAGTGTATAAAATTTTTGAATATAATATAATATAATATAATATAATGTCGTACAATATTTTATAATATTCTGTGTCAGACTATGTTACCTAGATTTCACAAATCCTGTCCTTCCGCCAATCAAACCTTACAAGTTTCAAAAGCTCTTAACGAGAAGAGAAATAATTATAGCTAAAATTTATATCTTTACTATGCTTGATTTTTATTTATATTTAAGTAACAAAAGAAAGTTTAATTGCATATGACTAAAAATAATATTGTTACGGAAATATGTGCGGAGAGTATACGATTTACTAAGTATAAAATGCTTGAAAACGCATAAATAATTTATTACGCAAGTAAACACGAAACACAAGTATCTGAATACAGCAGAAATGTACTCAAAAACAGTTTTAGAGCTGAAAGCAAGAATTGCAAAAACAATGTTTGACGTTAGCACCAAAAACTATAGAGCTTGTTCTGAGATTAACATCCCAAACTTTAAGCTCACAGAATCGTTTTAATTCTCTCGCATTTATATAGATTCCTGATTCATTAAAAAGTTTGATGAAAATTTCAATATCAATGCAGCTGGGATAAATAGAGATATCGCTAAAATCCCTAAATGTACTACACCCTTCGTTATTAATGGCAAATTCAGGTTCATTGAATCAACATTCATTAAAAATGACAGAAAATCTTTTTTTCATGAGACTATGCGCTAAGGGAAGGAAAATTACAGATTCTAAAAATATTCCAACAAATTTTTTTATTACATTCTTAAATGAATCAGCTGTTTTTATGGTGTGACAATTATTTATTTAATAATCAAATTTTACCACAATGCATTAAAAACACTCTTTTTTATTTAAAAAACTTTGTGTTCGAATTTTTCATTCAAAGAAATGCAAATAATTTTGAAACTTACTTGAAAATGTAAGTAATTATTGCAGATGCTATATTAAGATTTCTCGTTTGCTTATCAATTTTATATTTTTCAAATCAATTATCTTGTGAGTTACAAAAATGAAATTTTCTACATAATTTTTTAAAACATCTGAAAAAAAATCCTTTTTTGAAATGAAGAACATGTTTTTTCAGGAATATGGAAAAATTTTGAAATAAAGAAAGTCTCTTTTTCAAGAAAAAAATCCAGTATTGTATTTTTTCATTTTTTTAAAAAATTAGTACATTTTTCGACCTAGAATACTAGGGAATAAATAAAAGTAAAAGTATTTAAATCTCACATCTAACCTTTATATCATTTCTTTTCATTAATTCAGTTTTTTTAAACAGATATTCAGTTTTAAAATGAGAAATCTATTTTCAATTTTTAATAACTTTCAAGATCTTGAATAAGTCATACGAAATGATTGTCAATCATAAACTCTATATATTAGGGAAATGCATAACAGGAAGGGAAGTTTTTATGGAGATGGTGAAAAAAAATCAAGTTTTAGCAAATTCGAAATATTTTCAAAACTTTTGTAAAGAAATAAATTACTTTTCCTATTATTAATGATTACGACCATTTTCTTTTACACAGAGAAATTTCCCATAAATAATTTTAAGTAAAGCATTTTATTCCTTTTTTAATATATAACCTGCAGATGCTTTTAATGTTTTTCTAAACTCTTTCTGTTTCTTATGTGCTGTACAGCTATCATCTATTTTGATAACATTTTATTTTATGTTACATTTTATTTTTCTTTTTGTGTACTTTATTCTTTAAATAATGAATGGAATGTATTATTTATATATTTTTTATCACATTCATCTTCTTCTAGATGGTTCACCTCTAAATGATTTCTAACTATTTATTATATCAATTCTATAATTATACTAGTGAATACGAGTTTCTGTAAATTTTGAGTCGACCCATTTAACCACAATGGTATCATTCAACAGTGGAATTGTCAGGGAAGGCCTAGACACATCTCTTCTACATGCCTCTTCTCTTCATCATCATTTAGATTAAAATCAGTTGATCTTGCTATCCACTCAACATACTGGTTAGCTTACATGTTATAAATATTAGCTTATATCAAAGGGAATTCTATTTTTTCCAGCGTTTCATCTTTTAAACAGATATTAACACCAACAGTTCCAACATAAGTTTAAGAAAAGTGTTCAAGAATCTGCTGCCTGTAAGTTCATTACGTGAAATCTCCTTTTCAGTTAGTACAAAAATATGAATATTCATCTATTGTTATTCTTTTCGTTAACTTTAGACATATATTGTGATACTATCTTGTGATCTTTAATTTCCAAGAATATGATCATTATCCCTATCTTAATCTCATCTTACGTTAGAACAACTGATATATGTTTCTAAATAGAACTCTGTGAAAGTAATTTGATGTTTCTCTGTTGTTCGAAGTGCAGTTTTGATTTACCGATTTCTACTGCTCCTACAATGCTTTACGGTTTATTCTAGGAAAGAAAATGTCTAAGATGTCTAAATTTCGTGTTTACATTTTTTTTTTCTTTTTTTGGATTATAGGATGTCATCATATCAAAAGTAAGACTCCTTTGAAGTAAAACGAAAAATGTCATCTATCATCGAAAGATGTAACTGGAAGACTACCTGTCTGTATTGTGTCCAATTCTCGGTTCATTTTTCATTAGTCTTATTTTTCTTGAGCTGTTGTATTTAGATAGAAGCATTTAATAGCCTTTTTATGAGGCTTATATTTACCATACAAAAAGTACTAACTATTTCTTCTGTTCAACAATATGATAGATATTTTATAAATTAAAGATTAAATAATATGTCAATGCTCAAATAACATGTTTGTCGCTAATTTTAATAGTTGATAAAATATAAACATTTAAATTCGAGGACAGAAATTTAAAACATTAAAAGTTCTACTTCTTTATAATTCTATTGCCATAACAAACAATACTTATTTACTTACGAAATGTGAAGGATTAATGAAAATAATATTTATGAAATAGCAGCAAATCAACCTTCAATAAAATAAAGATCGATTATGAAGAATAATTGTGAGTAAATTTAATTTCAAGAAGACAATTATTTCTCCAAATAAGATTCATTTAAATTTAAAATTATATTTAATTATGACATGAGTAAGCTTGCACAAAAATTAGTTTATCAGAACTTAGCTCAAAAATTCGGAGTTAAAACCATTTAAAAATTATATAAATCACCTTTAAAGAGTTGGATAAAATAATACCAAAATTGAAAATACATGATTTGGCTAATCTTACTTAATTTTAACAAAAATTCTGTCTTTAAAGGAGTTAATGTATTATAGCAATAAAAATGATAAAAATTAGAACCCAAAGTTCTACTAAAATGATATACATATACATAAAGTAGACACATTCATAGTGAAAACTTTATAAGACAGATCACATCCTCAAGACGGAGTGATCACATTTGTCTTGGTCATGTTATCTGGTGAAGAACCATAACTTTCCGAGTTTGATCCTTGTCTATCTCCAATCAAAACACACTTATTTCTAGCGATAAAATCTATTATATTCTTTTAAGTGAAAACATTACAGTGTAGTAGCGTAAACATTGTATAAATCACCCAAAAAAAGGAAATTTTCTTTTAGTTGTTAACAGAATGTTGAAATCGTTTTTCTGCTTATTCGTTCATGTATTGTAAAAAAGTCTTTATATGCAGTCTCTCTTAGGAATTTACAGGTTATATTAATTTTTATTTTATTTGCGAAAGCTTTTGCCCGATAGGTCTCTGTCAATGTGTATGATTCTTAAAGTGTCACGCAATCTCAATACTCATGCTATATGTTTATGTGAGATATTAAATAAAATTTCTTCATTTATGTGATATGTGATATTTATATCCAAGATAAATTTCTTAACTGAATCCATGGGCGGATAGCTAGTATTAGAAAGCAGAGTGTAAAGATATTTTTGATTAGAGATAGATAATAGAAATATAGTTAAGAGTACCATCTATTGAAAAATATCTGTGTTTCTGGATTGTTGTCATAGATTCATGTCATTTGGATGAAAGTAAGCAATAAAATATTTTAAGGAATAATATGGTTGATGTGTACCTCACAATTTACTTTTATCTGTCTGATAGTGTTTGCATTTGTTAGCTTTCGCATCAAAAAGGTAACACAAATCATTTCCACAGTAGATATGAAAACTTCACTTGATGTCAAAGATGTTATACTTGGTATAGACCCCCATCATTTTTACTCACTCGAGTGGTAAGAATAGAACCAACCACCATGCCGGAAACTTCTCATTCTCCTATGAATAGTCCCTGGTGAGAAATTGTTTTCTGTGTGAATCTACTGAGAAGGAATGGCATTATTTTGAATTATTACAAGCCTTTTTTTTCTGCAGAGATGTTGATGTCCGAAAAACGTACAAAATTAATGTAAAAACATATAATATGGTAATGAAACAACGTTTTACGATTTTATATACTTCAGCTTCAGCAAAAAAAACGTCATGAATTAATCATTTCTCCCTTTTTCTTAGAATTTCGTAAAATATTTTGATTTTTTTATATATTTTAGATTTATTCTTTTTATTACAACGGCTGGTGGATTTGAAACGCAGTGACTTTCGAATATTTTGATGAAATGACGCCGTTTTAGTTGAGCCGATTCTGAAAGGAAAAAAAACAGAAGTGAAAGTAAGTGAAGTTTGCTTCTAAAAATACATTTCCTTAAAGTAAATTCGTTTCAAAAACTGTTATTTTTTCCTCTTACGACTGAAGTTACTGTATCAAAACGAAAGCACATAAAATAGAAAGCAAATGCAAGATCTCGAAGTTAAGCAAAAGACGTTACGAGTTTTCTTGCAACAACGTTTTTGTCAGGTTTGTTTTTATTCGTGCAAGATTTGAAATTTTCATGAATAAAACTGAAACTGTTTTCGAGCTTGAAAAATAATATAGTCTAGTCAATAACTTAACAATAAAAGATATGCAATTCTTTTTCTTATGCAATAAAGAATATCTCTTAGTACGAATGTATTCAAATATTCCCCAACGATTAAGCATTTTGTATTACATTTGTGTATATGAAGAGTATTTAATTGACTTTCATTTAATACGTGAATTTTTAAATTTATGTTTATGGTTCCTTATGAAACCGTTGGGTGGCTCTGCAGTAGCAACTATAACCCCATTTTATTGCTTAATATATTTAAAGTTATTATTAAATACTTTTTTACTTCATACTTAAAATAAAATCAATATAATAAATTTTTCAGCATTTTTGAATAATGTTACGATTTGGGGTTTGTAATTTCATTAAATACGTAAATAATTTCATTAATATTAATTGATTTTTAAGCTTAGAAAATGTAAACAATATTGTTATATTTTTATAGTAAATTCTTCTTTAATGGTACTAATATGAGATATTTCTTTCTTCCTAATGATTTACATGATAAAAAAGGAATGTCAAATGCATAATTTTTGATACGGGCGAAAATATTTATTTTAAAATGTACTTTTAGCTGTTAAGTAAAATATGCTTGATATATTCAGTCACAAAAATATATCGATATGAAGAAAATAAATGTTACTTCAATAGTTTAACTAGCATTTTTTATTCTATTATATTAAAAAAAATCAGTTGTTTATGTTGTATTTATTTGATGTAAATACAATAAGAATTTCCACATAATACAGAGCAATAATTAAAAAACTTTTTTCTGACTTCTGGCTCGAGAAAAATTACTTGATGGAATGAAACATAATTTTAAATTTAAATTTTGACAAATATAAACAGAGGAAATATGCAAGTAACTGTAAAAAAAATAGATCATTGGGAAAATTTGATGTGGTAAAATCAGATTAGATCGACCATTGTAATTGGCGAAAATAGATAATATAAAATTTTATTCAATTTCAAGTGTATGAAAATTTATTTTAATACGTTTTTTTACATTTATTTTTTACCTATATAAATATGTAATCATTGAAAAAATAAAACCAAAAATTGAATTAAAAATAATTAAGGAAAAAATAAATATAAAATTTCCAGCATTTTCTATCAAACTTTATGTGCAATTGAATAAAAGTTATTGCCGATGTTTTATGAAATTGGCTTTCAATAATAAAATATATTATAGTTAAAAACTCTCAATAATTTTTTCTTAGTTTTAATGAATATAAGGGGCACATTAAGAGCTTTGAAAAAATAATTTAAAAGAAAAAAATACTGTAAACTCGATTCTTTTTTATTACATTAAAATTAATAATAAGCCATTCTAGAAATAAAAAGAAATTTAATATTTGTTGGCATTCCTAGATTATTCTTTTTAATTAGGTTTTAAGGAATATAAGGGGCACATTAAGAGCTTTGAAAAAATAATTTAAAAGAAAAAATACTGTAAACACGATTTTTTTATTATATTAAAATTAATAATAAGCAATTATAGAAATAGAAAGAAATATATTTTTGCTGGCATTCCTAGATTATTCTTTTTTATTTAGTTTTAATGAATATAAGGATAGATTTAAGGGCTTTGGAAAAACAATTTAAAAGGAAGACTGCTGTTAACAAAATTCTTACTTATTATATAAAACAAAAAATAAGCAGATCTGTAAATAGAAATAAATAACGAATGAAGAAAGGTTTCATGGAAAACAAAGGGCTTTTGACTTATTTTAAGAATCGAAGGACACAAAGAATGAAAAACAAACAAAAAATTTTAAAACTAAAACTAATGAGCAATTGAGGAATTTGCAACTACATTTTGATAAAGAAAAAGCAAAGTAATTACACACTGAATTTCCTTACAGAAACTTCAGTAAACCATACTTGAAAATTTTATTCTGCTTTAGTGAATATTAATAGAGTATCTTGAAAAATGATGAGCGTATTACCCATCTATAACAGACATCTACTTTTGTCATACCTTTTTCCTACTGCGAGAAAAAGAAGAAAAGCTGTTTTTATCATGTGAGAACATAGAACAGTATGTTACTTTGGTTTGAGGTTTTTGAAGGTTCAAAATACGTAGGCAACAAATTGTGGTAGTCACAAAATTCACAAAAAACAAATTGGCGATTTTCACTTTTGAGGCTTCAATTTTTCGCTTTTAGGGTCATTAGAAAATAATGTAAAAGGTTGTCATATTTGGCAATCTATCAACAACTAAGGTTATAACTTGATTTGCAGATTATCAATTTTCTTTTTTTTACCAATTGTTTCAATTAATTTATGTTATTAACCAGTTTCAATCAGTTTTAAATAATCACACAACTATCAGATTACGCTGGGCCGCGGTGGCCTGATGGTAAGGTCTCGGCTTCGGACCCGGATGGTTTCAGGTTCAAGACTCAATTCCACCGAAGAACCGTCGTATGAGGGAGTCTCTTGCACGATAAATCTGTCAGGCCAAACGTCCTCCCGCTGGTGTGGCGTGGTGTGGAGAGGGGGGTGCCACTTCAGGTGTCGTCCTCGTCATCTGACCGTGGTTCAAAATTACGAGGTCCTTCCCAAAATAGCCCTCGTGTTGCTTTAAAACGGGATGTTAATATAACTAAACTAAACTAAACTAAATCAGATTACGCTTTAGAATGTTTCCCTCCTATTTCAAAATTGCTCCAAAACTTTGTTTGTTGGCAGCTAGAAATACTTTTCTTTAAAACTTATTTTGTTGCTTCTTGAAATGTATGTTAGTTACTATAATTTTAAGAAAGAAATTCACCCTTTTTCTGTTCTTTTGAAAATGCTCGTGGCAAATAAAATTTGCTGACAAATATTCTAGAAATTTTCAGAGACTTTGTTACTTTGATATTATCCTAGAGATTCAGACAGATAATCATAACATTTTCTGAAGTATAATTACGAAATAGTTTAAAAATAATCATATGTAAATATTCAACTTTATACGAATAAAATCATGATATTTTAAAAAGGATTTCAATTAAGGCAGCTTCAAAAAGGGCAAAACCATACAAATACAAAATATCTCCCTG
>JAPMOQ010034492.1:410862-442660 GCA_026543055.1 Argiope trifasciata
TATACACTGAAGTGACAAAAGTCAGGGATGACTGTTAATATCGTGTCGGTCCGCCTTTTGCCCGGCGAAGTGCAACAACTTGATGCGTCATGGAGTCCACAAGTCGTTGGAAGTCCTCTGCAGGAATATTGAGCCATTCTGCCTGTATAGACGTCCATAATTGTGAAAGTGTGGATGGTGCAGGAGTTCGGACCTTTCGATGATGTCCCATAAATGCTCGATGGGATTCATATTGGGCGATCTAGGTGGCCAGATCATGCGCTGGAATTGTCCGGAATGTTCTTCAAACCAATCGCGAACAGTTCTGGCCCGGTGACATGGCGCATTGTCATCCATAAAAATCCCATCGTTGTGTGGGTACGTGAAGTCCATGAATGGCTGCAAGTTATCTGCAAGCAGCTGAACATAACCATTTCCAGTCAATGATCGGTTCAGTTGCACCAGATGACAGAGTCCATGCCATGTAAAAACAGCCCACACCATTATGCAGCCACCACCAGCTTGAACACTGCCTTGATGACAGTTTGGGTTCATAGCTTCGTGGGGTCTGCGCCACACTCGAACTCTACCATCAGCTCGTAAGAACTGAAATCGTGACTTATCTGACCACGCCACGGTTTTCCACTGGTCTAGGGACCAGTCGATGTGCTCACGAGCCCAGGAGAGTCGCTGCAGGCGATGTCGTGCTGTCAGTAAAGGCACTGGAGTCGGTCTTCTGCTTGTCATAGTCCAAGGAAGACAAATTTCGCCGCACAGTCCTATCGGACACGTCCCTCGTACGTCCCACATTGATTCCTGCAGTTATTTGACGAAGTGTTGCGTGTCTATTAACATTGACCATTCTACACAAACGTCGGCGGTCTCGGTCGTTAAGTGCAGGTGGTTGCCCACTGCGCTGACCATGGTGGGATGTGATGCCTGAAATTTCATACTCTCGGCACACTCTTGATACTGTGGATCTCGGAATGTTGAATTCACTAACGATATCCGCAATGGAATGACTCATGCGTCTAGCTCCAACTAACATTCCACGTTCAAAGTCTGTTAATTCTCATCTTGCCGCCATAAATCACGAAAAACCTGTTCACATGAATAACTTGAACACAAATGAAAGCTCTGGAAAACGAACTGCGCATTTATACTTTTTCGCTGCGATACTACTGCCATTTGTATATTTGCATATTGCTATCCCATGACTTTTGTCACTTCAGTGTATACACACACACACACACACACATATATATATATATACACATATTATATATATAGCCCTTTTTAATGAATTGTTTGCTATCGTAGTTTTCGAAACGGAGTTCAAATTTAATTTTTGTTTTTGTTACTACTATGGCAATATTTGCCTCTATACAACAAATCGTTAAACAATATTAATGACATGTTTTGGAAAACTATTATTTCAATACCATTTACGACAAATATTACGACATAATCCATTGACAAAAATCTTGTTAAGAATTCTTAAGTTCATATCTAGAAAATAAAGTTTCAAAAAATACAAATAAGCATTAAATTTCATATATCATTCATTGGATTGAAAATATCTAGAAAAAAGTGAGAAAGTCATGTCTATGCCAAGACATCTCATGTTAATCAAAAATATGCTTTTTACTAATAAATAAAATTCTTTTTTCATAGATTCGTGCTTGCTTACAAAAAGAAATAATATTTATAAAAATCGATTGAGCGAACATGCATAAAAAATCTTTCTCACAAGTTTTACTGTGAATATATTTTTAATTTTAATTTTTTCGTGCATCTATAGAAAGATGTGATATATATATGTGAACTCATATTTACACTCATGCCCATAAATTAAGGATAATTCTGAATCACATGGAAACCAAACTCTAAAATACTTATATTACTCGTCAAATGACTAAACACATGACTATGCAAAAAACATTCCCAAATTGCAGGTAGCCTCCAAATGGCCCCGATAGTACATCACAATGACGAGGGTGTAAAAGAGTGATATATAAGGAATATAGGCAAAGAAGTAAAATTGTTAGCAATCGCTTTATAAGAATAAAGTTATAATGTTCATATATTAAGAACATAACAACACAAAGGACGCATTTGAATAACTTTTACGTGATACAATTTTCAGTGGTCTGGAATATGGTAGTATCAATATTTAAGTATCTGAGGAACTTGGATTCGCACAAAGTGTCATCGCCAGGATTTGGCAATGATTCCGAGATGATAGCAATGTCAGTAGACGTTTTAGCCCAGGTTGCCCTCGAAGTACAATGCCGAATGAATACCGGTATTTGTCAGATACTGCAAAAAGAACGGACGAAGCATAGCGTCATATCACTGGTAAGACATTTTCAGCCACTTCTAAGACAGTTTCAAGACAGACCGTATACACGCTTAGTGCAGATCGTTCTATATGCTCGTAGACATGTAAGATGCATTCCACTTACGGGGACTCAATGTCGCCTTCAATTAGCCTGGAGTAGAGAGCATGCATTTGGGACACCACAACAGTGAGATTGTGTGATATTTTCCAACGAGTCCAGGTTTAGCTTGAAGTTTGATTCTTTCCGGACATATTCGTCAGACACCCTTTACTACATTATTGAACATCATTACGATGGCGCAGGATTGCTCGTTTGGAAATGAATTATTCTGGGTTCCAGAATTGACCTGTATGTTCAAATTGGTACCATGATAGGTCAAATCTATCGGGACGTCATTCTGGCATGCACTTTTTTTTCAGGTTGCCTTTCACGTAGAATTCAAGTTTCTAGATGACAACGCCTGTTTTTACCATACAAACATCGTAAACGAATGGCTTTGATTGGATGATATCACCAATAAGGACTGTCCAGCTTCTCATCGGACTTGAATCTAGCAGAGCATGTGTGGGACATGGTTGGCCGAACAGTTGTAGCCCGTCAACCACCTCTTACATGTCTACCGGAACTTCGGAGAGCATTTCTTCTTCAGTGGTGTAATATTCTCCGACAGCAGATCGATAATTTGATAATCATTAAGCCTAGGCTTGTACAGACTGTATTGTATCGTCTGAGAGACACAGTTTGCATTAACCATTATATCAACCATATATATTAGGTTTTTTAAATAAGAAAGCTTTTTTGTAATTTGTTCCAGAATAGATTCAAAAAGTCGCAATTTTTTAATAATATCAATAATACATAACCTTTGTTGCTCTTTACCTTTTGTTTAATAAATAGACTTCATAAATAAGTCACATTTGCTTTCCATCTGACTTTATCTTTCCCTGAACTTGCATTACCTTTAATTTATGGACATAAATGTATATACATTTTTTTCGATTTATTTCATGTTTTTTTTCCTTCTCTAAAACGCAATACTTTTTTGAGAAGATTTTTTGACTAACTAAGATTTTTATTTTTATACATAGATCCTAAACCAAAAGAATATTATTGAAATGACTATGAGAACTTTTCTTTGATTAGCTATTTCTGTTAATTTTGATGTTTGTGACATTTTTAGATTATAGCTTTATGCTGCAAAATTCTTTCAGAATAGTTTTTTTAAAATTATATTTAGTTTTCTTAAGTAATGGAATACAAAATATTCAATATTTTTATATTTTTAGTTGAATAATATTTTATGCCCGTTAGATTATTACTAAAATAGTTATAGCCACTAAATGTTGAGTCGATATTGGTATTACCTGGTATAAATTTGGAGGATCCTTTTTTTAATTATTATTATCAAAAATATAGCAAGAATAACTCTTTTGTTCATTCTAGAATGGTAGTAAGTTTTATTAAAAGAATAAATTTAAAAAAAATTAATTTTTTTAAATAAACATACAATTAATCATTAAATAATCATATTATTAATCATATCATTTTTTAAAATAATCATAAATTTTTTAATAATCATAATAATTCACTGACATAAAAATTTTCCCTTTATTTATAATTTGAAAAATTTCTTTATTTTTAACAATATGCTTTATGAAATTTTAAGAAATTCAAATAGCTTTCATTGCTTTATAAAACATTTAATCGCATGATTTGCCCTCAATATTAAAAATTACGGAGGAATAAATCTGTTTTTTATCTGAACAGTTTACATGAAAATCAAAAAATTGCAAAAATATTCAGCAAGCAAGAGAAAATATATTATGTATCATTCTTATTGGCATATTAGTTTATTGTTCATGTATTCATGAAGTAGAATATTATTATTAAAATGGCAAAGCTATATTTTTTGTTATAATTTATTACTCAAATTATTTTATTGAAATAATGAGGAACAAATCGATGTGCAAAAGAAATTTAGATGAAATCAAATAGATTTTACGACAAAGGGGACCAATTTATATAAGGTATAATGGCAAGCGTTTTAATCATATTGATGTCGTGCTAACAAAATTTATTATCCAAAATTCCGTTTAGAATAAAGACAAAACACAACAATATTAAGACAAAACACAACAATATTAAGACAAAACACAACAATATTAAGACAAAACACAACAATATTAAGACAAAACACAACAATATTCTCAAAAGATATATTGGAGGTTTTGGAATCAAAATTTTTTATTATAGTCTCCAGACATTCATAAATCAAAATAAAAGATAAAGAAAGTAGATAAAAAAATAAAAAAAAACATTCAAAAATTTAAAATGTTTTAAAGTTTCAGTAATTTGAAATTTTTTAATCAAAGAGACAAGATTGAGTCTTTTTTATTATAATCTCTTTAAGAAAGTAAATAAGTACGAGCTATTATCTATAAGTAACCATTATTATTGTATTAACATAGACTACTTTAACAAAAAGGAACAATAAAAAAAATGCTGCATAGTTGTTGATTTCTTATTCGTCATGTACTTTAAAAGAGTGAGCAATTGTATATGAAAAAGATTATTTCGAAATACGGTAAATACATTACCGATAACATATGACATATTTTCTATTATATATACGCATTATTTCCATTAAGTCAATCATGGAAAATTATTCACTTGAGATAAATATATTAACAACAGTCTATAACAACTCAGGGATAAAGAAAATTGCTTTCATTTAAGAAATTAGGAAAACATTGTTAATGTTTGAAAAATTGCAAAACTGCAAAATTTTCTTAAATTATTGCATTTTCGAAATCGTGGATGAAAAGGTTTTAAAGCAATGTACATTTTTGAAGCCATTTCATTTATTTAATCCCACACAAGATTTAAAAAATGATTCAAAATTGACTAGTCTGCTAAGATGATTACTTAGACAACATATTTGATTAGGGAAAATGATCATGAATTAGAAAGCAATAAATAAGTTTGTGAAAGAAAATAAATGGTTATTTTCTTATAATTCGATACAAATATGACATTTTCAAATATATCCAACTACTTTGTTGCATCATTCAAAAAACAATGAATAATAATGTTGTTAGAAATAATTTTCGATAAATAAAGGAAGTCAAAGTCTTAAAAATAATAGCAATATATTTGAAATACATTCGGAAGAAATAATAATTTTAAAGTTTTCCATTTCAATCATTCAAAAAAATCCAAATTCCAAAAACGCTGTGTCATTTTTTTTGCAAATTTCATTTTATTTTCTTGGAAAATTTGCTTTATTTTTTCAATTTAAATATTCTTAAAACTTTTATATGAAACCATTTATTTTAAAATGTATTTCTAAAAAAAATGACAGTTTTGCTATATTTCATACTTTACTGACAAATGTAATTCTATATAGCTGTCTGCACATGCAGATGTAATTCTGCACAGGCAGACGTACCGATTATATTAAAAGCTCCGCTCAGAAATTCTCTGATTACAATAAGTTCAGAAGCAGGATCTCATCGAATATTTAAAAGAGTTCTCAAATTTTCTACTCATAGATCCCCAAGCAACTTACGAAATCTGAAATTCTGAGATCATTTTCGCTTTAAGGTATATCTGTCAACGAAATTTCCACTTTTCATTCAATTATATATATATTTTTTAAACCTGATGATTAAAACTTTTCCTATACAACTATTTCTTCATTTCCATAAATCAAAATTCTACTATATACTGCAATATACAGAAGTATTTATAATAATCATTATTGAAGAAAACCACTCAGAAATTCAATCTATACTATTTGCATAGATTTCTAATTTTCATATTTTTGCATTTATAACATACATTGAGATGTTATTGTCTCTATGTTTCAGGTTTCCTTGGGATTAAAAAACTATTTTAGAACTATGTTTCTCTGTCTTTGCATATGGTAACTCAAAAATTACTCATTTTTTACTTTAGGCGTAAGAAATTTAATATATGCTCTCTACAAAATGTATGTAGATTTATATAAGTTTTGAGCAGAATCCATTCAGTGGAAATTCAGTGGAGCAGAATCTATTCAGTAAATATGTGTCGGTTTTAGTAATGAATTTGGAAGTTGTGTGTGTTTTGGTTTCTAATTCTTAAGACATATAGATGCGATAATTCAAAAATGGAATGGCTTGAATGAATGAAATTTGTTATGGGATCTTCTGACATGAATGGCAAATTTTAGTTTTACTCTGTCAGAAAAACAATGTCATGTAAAACTCATATGGTTTTTAGGTACTTGTAAAGTAACCTCATTCTTGTTATTAAACGCTAAAAAAATTCTATATTACTAAATCTATCCAAATTACATATATATACCGCTGCTGATTTGCTCCCTATTTCTTTAAATTCGTTTAATTAAATATCCATGGCACTTTTTGTGTTTAGATTTGGGATATAAAGAGATGTTTAAGAAATCTCGAAGGATGTTCCATTTCCCCAGTAATTAAGCTAAGAGCAGATCTCATATAACAACGCCTTCGGAATTTGGGTTTTTGAATGGGTGGAGTATTCTTGTTTTTTTTTTCAAAGATAAACCCTTTCGTTTGAGCCTTCTAGATTCTTTGACTAAGGTTATCGTTAGATTGAGAGTGTTAAGCAGGAATTTAATGTAGTTGCTAAATTATTGGATACATTTTTTTCTCCATTAAATTACAGTTACAATAAAGTTTTTCAATAGTTATGTGTTTATAAATATTGGACTGTCACTAATCCATCGATGGTATCCTCTACAAGCGAAACTAGTTTACCTTCTAATTATCTCAATTTTATCTTAGCTACTCTTTCCTGCTGGGTATTCCCATTGAGATTTTGAGTTTATTATTAAATGTAAAAGATAAGAATAAATGATTGTGTGAGTGAAACATTGAAAAACACATTTTTCAATATTTTAACTTATTAACAATATTTAACTTTCAATATTTATTAAGGAACTACACCATCTGGCCCAAATAAAAACAAGATTATTGAAATGAAATTAGAAAGAGAGAGTGGTTGGTATTTAATGATGATAGCATCCCATTATGATGACGATTTGTAATACATTGCTTTGGTTGGAATAACTACTGAAATCGTTTTTTAATGTTTTGTCCCATATGATTTTGGCTCTTGTCTATATTAGCTATCTGTACGTTGGAAATACAAAAGTAATTTGAAAGTTCAATTAGATTTATTGGTATTTTTTCCTGTCTTAAAAGAATTCATACATATTACAATGAGGAGGTTTCCTGGAGATATAAGTAACAATACATACAAGAGGTAGGAAAACTATTTTTTATATCAGAGCCAAGTTCCCCTTTTTATGTAATATAATTAAGAATCTATAATGATGATTCATCATTGCAATAAGGCTCATAGTGGTAATTATCATAGCGGATATCTTTTATGAATAATTAACTAACAGCAAGCCAATATTCATGGGTTTGGTGAAAAAACTGATGAAAATTTGGTGACAAATTCTGTGACAATTACAGAAACAAAAAAAAAGGCTTTATAAATAATAGCAAGATTGTCAATATCCTGATTAGGAAACCAATTCAAAAAAACATTATAGATATTTCATATTTTTTACATGATAACTCTTAAGTGTACACACGAAAAGCAATCGAGTGGATTTTCTCGGAAAATCAATCGAGTGATTTTCTCTTTCGTTTTTCTTTGTTGATCTCCATTGAGTATTCTTTAAGAGGTTTTGTGTTTATGCCACTCAAATCTGAAATCAAGAGATTTTTTAAAAAAAGTTATTCGAATAAATTTTTTCTTAAAGTGAATTCAGTGAATTTTCTCTTAAAGTCCATAGAATGTTCTTTCTCTTCCCTTTATCTTTACTGATCTCACGCAATATTCATTGAGTGACTTTGTGTTACTGCCTTTGTTTACATATTGTTAGTTTCTAAAACACTACCATTTTGTGTGATTGTGTTTTACTACTTAATTTTTATGCTCTCTTATGAAATAAAAGGCCTCATTTATCATTGCCAAGTTGGCTGGGCATCTCACCATACATTCATTCGGATAGAGTTTTCAAAATAATATATTGATATTTTATTCTTCCGTAATCTGAAATGAATCAAATTTTGGTGCATAGTAATCAGTATCTGCAAAATAAAGCTAAAATTACACTAAGTAATAGTAGTGAAACTTTGATATTCTCATCTGAATTCCTTTCAAACCCATATATAATTCAAAATTCGTTTTATCCAAGGTTTTATATCTTTATAAAAATGTGTATAGCAATAATTCATAAATTTGATGGATGTATTTTAAATTAAGTGTTATAAAGGAGGATAAATCAACTGTTCTAAATTCCATTCTATCATATTCCTTTGAAGCCTTGCATAAATATTTATCCTAATATGAGATATGAAGTCTTTGATGGATCATTGAATTCTGTCAATGAATATTCATATAACATACAATGATATTTAATATGCATATTCATCAAAATGTCGAAGTTAAGTTAACCTTTGGTAACATAAAAAATTGACAAAAAGTTATAATGGCATTTGATATGTTTTTTAACTTAATTGGCAGGCTTTAGAAATGATTTTCATGAAGTGAATTTTTAATTTTAAATGCAGCAAACAAAAGCACAGTTTGCATATTTTTCATTAGACTAGCATTAAAAATGAAGCACAATCAAACTTTAAAGAAACCAATTTGGGTATATATAATTTTATATTATTAAGGTATCTGCTTAGGTCTAAAAGGTCACTGTTGGTCAAAATTCACATTTTTTAGCTTTCTAAATCTGTGTTTATTTTTCTTCTGCTATTAATAGAAATGTAGATATGATTTATGTAATTCAAAGTAGTCGGAAACGAAAATGAAAGTTGGATATTTTTCGTCGTTTTATATCCTAATACGTTCCTTATGTCATAAATTAATTCATTTTTTTCAATTTATAGCATACTCTATATCTAAGCCACCTAAGTTTAGACGAGTTTTTATATGCAGAGATTAACAATAGCTTTTTCTCTATCATAGTTTAAGTTTTCAAAACATCTGTTGGTCTAATGTTCTATATTTATTTTCTTTATTTTTTCAAGTGAATATTGCTTAATTTGACTTGAACATTTTTTAAATTCTTTAACAAGCGTTTTAAATGGGTGGACAAAGTATTAGCAAAATTAAGAAAAGAAAGTTTCATGGGAATATGCATTGTAGAAGAACTGCAACATCTGTTGGTGCATCATATTCAAAACACAAGACTTGCAAAGAAAAGAAATTGTTTACAGGTCTGCATAGGATAATACAGGTCTATCACAAAACATAATCAAAGTGATTAAGCCCTCATATGTGATCAGGATTTACTAGAAAAATGCTTTTAGGCTAAGACTCAAAATGCTAATGAAAGCTTCAATAATCTTTTGTAGACGATTGTTCTAAAAAGTACATTCGTCACTCTAGACTTTAAGTTTAGGAGCATCAATATCTGTAATAATTTTTAATGAAGGAATTTATGGTTTGTTAGCATTTTTAATGGGAATAACTCCTGGTGATTATACAACAAGAGACTTTCTTTATCTCAATTAAAAAAAGAATCGTCACATCAAAAAAGTAGTCTTTAAGTGCAGCAAAAATTGACAGAAAAAAATGTAAGAACCATTAAAAAGAAGAAAACTAATAAAATTATTGACAAAGAAGATGTATGATACAAATGTCGTTCATATTCAAAATATATAAATAAATATTTTTTTTTCTTAAGACATGAATAAAAACTTGGAACATTTTTTTGAGAAATTCCTATTTTTTTTAAATTTTGCAATGCAAAATATGATACCTCAAAATATTATGAATATATTTTGCTGAAACTTTTAGGCATGTTATCTATATTATTCTTAAGGCAATGAACTAGGATTATAGTTCTGATATGAATAGTTTTTGATTTAGAGTTGCTTAATATTGTTTATCTTTACGAATTTCGATAAATTTTGAAATAGTCAAACTGCCATAACTTTCTTATAAATGCAAATATTTCTTAGATCCTAGTTCATTGCCTCACTAAAGCTGTAAATATGTTCTGTAGAAAAAGAATCTGTAGATATTTATTAGCATTTCCTCTAGCGTGTTTTGCATTTTACAGCAATTTTCTCTATTTTTTACTCAACTTTCCCAATTTGACTGAGTTTCAAATTACATAAAACTTTTTAATTGTATTTTTCATTGTTTTGAATTTGATGATCTAGAAAATAAACTGAAAATGATAAGTAAAGTGTTTTGTCAAAAATCTGTCTCCGCACGCAGACAACAAGGATTAACAAGGATTCATTTGGCATTAAAAGTGTGGCAGTTCTTAGGATAGTAAAACCATACAACTATGTGATACTGTTACAAATTTTTAACGTTTATTACCAGCACGGGTAACTCCATTGTCAGAAAGACCGGTTTACGATCAGCTCTTTCGGTTCTGATCGGGTGCCGAGTCAGCGATGTCAGAACTCAGGGAATTTGGCGACTTTGGTGACCAAATAGATATTACTAGAAACTTTGAGAATTTTATAGATCTACCCGATGGGAAAACTGAGATATGCCCAAAACCTTCTCAGCCCACATCCTGGGAACTATAAATGGCCGGCTGTCTCATGAATCGGAACCAGGATTGAAGTCAATCATTAAAAGAAATAGAAATCGAAGCTGGAGTTGTGAAACGAGCCGTAGAAACTATAACATAGAATAATCCGACGAAGAACCAGAGTCTTCTTGAGCCCAAGCTGTTGCTGAATTGAGCTGTTTGCTAAATCCTATTGCTTATTGTGGAAAGAGCACATAGTCCTATGTGGAAAGGCAAGTCATATAGTAGTGTATTGGTGGCTGGATACAGCTAAAGCTAGAAGACAGATAAGAATTTCAGCCGCTTTGAAAAAAATATAGAGCTAATTTCTGAGGATCCATTCTCCTGCTGAATACTGTTTGGTAGCATTGTGGGCTATGGTTGCTTATACTGCCGATTGACCTACTGTTTGCGATCGTTGTTGTCCTGTCTATGTCTCGGTTATACATATTTGTAGTGTTTGTATTCGTCATCTCTGTTTATTTGTGACTTTTTTGTTAATAAACGTTGTTGTTGTTTTCTTAAAAAGGACTATTTATTTCAGCATTCAAATCTAAAACATTATCCGTAACAATATGGTAAGTAAACACTAATATTTCAAATTAAATATTCGTCATAAAAATAAGAAATGTTATATTTTTATTACATATCTTCAGCACTAATTAAACATTTTTTAATTTGTACGATTTATTTACATCAAATAAATGCTTAAGGAAACAAAAAAGTAATTATCGTCTAACATTTTCATTGTTTGTATTTCTAGTTAGAATTAATAAGCATTACGAATAGAATCAAATCTTTTTAATATTTTTATTCGTATTTTGACAAATTAAAATAAATTTGTTTTCCCATATAATTTACAGAGGTTTTTAAAATAAGTCGGAATGATAAGATTTATTTATATTTTTCTTATTAATTACTTAAATTAATAGCCGACTATTAATGTCTACTTAATCTGATTGTTAATGAAAATCTAGCACCATTACGAATCGAATATCCTCAAAATGTATTTTCGTAGAGAAATTAAGTTTTTTTTCTACATAATTTATTGAGGATTTTAAAATAATTTGGAACGAAGGATTTTTATTTATATTATTCTTATTAATTACTTAAATTATTAGGCACTAATTAGTGTGCAATTAACTCATGACCTACAAATATGATATCTGGATAAAAATTTTATATTATGAAATTTTGGATATTTGCTTTATATATATATATATATATATATATATCTGTCTGCACTAAATCTTATTCTACTAATCAATCAAGCGAAAAAAATATATATTAGAAAATTTTGTCACATAGCATTTTTAAGCATAATTGTTTTGTGTTTTCTCATTCTTTAATTTTCAGCTATCATTTGTAAAACTTTTTATCAGGCAGAATTTAACATTTCACTCTATCGCCGAAGTATAATGCAGAAAAATATGACAAAAGTTTTGTTCTCCAACATATATTATAATCAGGGCAATTCCTTCTCGATAACCAGCAGAAATGATGTCAAAAACTTTCTGCCACGCAGTTTAATATATATGCCATTCCCTCTTCTTTTGCAAAAAAAAAAAAAAAAAAAAAATATTGACCTTGATTAAGACACAGAACGCCTACATGACATTGGCATCAAACAATTACAAAGTGTTTATTAGAATGTTTACAATTATTCAGTAAAAATGAATATCCAAGGGTCAAAAGATTCATTTTTACTGAATGTATAGTATGATCCTTAGAGAATTTTTTATTTCTATTCTGCGGTTTTTAGAACCCGAAAATTAAATTTTAGTTTTAGATATCAAAATTTGGCTCAGAACTAAGAACATGATCATAAAACACTTGTAATATTTAATAAACTAAAGTCTTTGATTTTTTTGTGTTGTCTAGTTTCAGTACTTATGAATATACCAACAAAGAAACGATCAATCATTTGACAGATTTAGTTCAAAAGTTTGATTCAGATCTACCTTATTTATGTTTAAGTTTTCAAACAAATTTTATTTATCTAGTTCTATTCTTTTTATAAATAACGTGCTAACTTATATTCGAGCAGTTGGAAAGCAATCTTCAAAATTTGATAGAAATCTTCAAATTCGGTATCAATATTATATACGAAATTTTATCCATGTATCTCAAAACGGCCTTGTTATATCTTTGTCATATGCAGCAATAATATGCAAAATGGATTCTTCTGATTCAGAAAAATCTAAAACTTTGCGATTCACCAAAAATTTTAGTTCGAATTTTTAAAATATTTTCTCTAGATTTTTGTAAAGCAAAAAATAAAGAATGAACAAAAGTAATCAATGCAAAATAATTACCGCAGCGTCATATGCACGAAAGGATCCATAATTAGAATTTTTAAAAGCAACAAGGTTGCTTGATATAACCTAGAATAATTATGATGGCATCAGCTTCGTTGGCTGGAGTTAGGAATTAAAGGCTGGCTGAGCGTTAATGATCATCTAGATGGGTTCAGCAAATTAAACCGTCAAACCACTGATAGATGGATTAAATTCTCACATTAAGTGCAATGGCAGTAGGTTTTACTGAAGGTCACACAATTCCAGATTGGATGAAAAATCGAAATGCATCTATCTGATCTATATACTATTTACAAAATATTGTTTTTATTAATTTAGAAAGGAAAATGAATAAAATTTATGTTTTATTTAGTTATATTAGTATTTCATTTTATATACTTTTGTTTGTAAAATGTGAATTCTGTTTGAAAATGTATAACTTAAGTTTAAGTTTAGAAAAAAGCTTAAGTTTTTTTCTTATTATTGTTGGCTCTTCTGTGGTTTTTCAAAAGTAATGTTTCTGAATATGCATCAGATTAATTATTTAAAAAAATTTGTATGATAAATATATTTATATAATTTATATAAAAACATTTATTTTTAAAAGCTGAGCCCCGTAGAGCATATTTTTAATTATGCGGTTTATGTATTAAGGTTAATATTTGATATTTAGATATTCAAATATTTTGATCTGCATAATTATTATATGTTCATTTCAATTCATATTTTTCAGCAACATTAGAATATTTAACGGAAGGACATTTCTAAGAATTTAATTTCTTCCCATGAGATTAATTTCTGTTTTTATACTATTTTATTTAACCTAGAATTATCTGTAATTGTAGAGAAGGAATTTTGTAATAGATGTTTTGCGCATTTCCTTGTGCTTTCCAGTTCTAAAATTCTTCCCTATTACGAATGTCTAAAGAAAATAAAGTTAATAATTTTAAAGCTCCTAATTATCAATTTATATATTAATATAGCTAATAATTGATTTGACTAAGGTTGTACCATCAAGAATTGGATCTCTGTTCGGATTTACAAAAGATAACTTGAAATTTGCGATAGAAGATTAATATTTCAAATATTTATTTTCCCTTTATCACATTTTTTTTTGGCAGTGGATCATTATTTGTTTAAATATAGTTTTTATGATTAATCTTGATTTGAATATACGTGGACATTATAGACGAAAGAGATCTCATGGCAACGGAAAAAAGATTTCGATATTATTATAGATATTTAAATCTGAAGAGTGCTAGAAATGATATTTTTTTTAATTCAATTCTTAAACATTCTGTCAATATACATGGCATTTATACTACAGCTTCAGTTTGTTGATTTGTGGCAATAATATCCGATGTAAGGTTAACTAGATAACAACCCGTCTAGACGATAAAATATGTATGTGCGGGTGCGTTTTAGCAATCTACAAACTAGACCGTATGAAATAATGTTACCAAACTTGACATATATATATAGTGTGGGGAAAAAAAATCGTCACTCCAGGAGGTTTTTTTTTTTTTTTTTAGATTTTAGAAAAGAACCCAATTAAATAAAACTATATGAAATATTGGCTTGTGTTTTGCGATAATAATAATAATTATAAAAGTAAAAGGCTAATTTAAGTATTTTAAAATGTTAAACACATTTATTAGTTTAATTAAAGAAATTTAATTTTAACAAATTTAAAATATGTTTTTAAAAATATAATTTAAAAATTTCTGAAATAGATTTCATGCTTAAACTAAAATTCAATTCTCTTTTCATTATTCTGTGAAACATTTAATTTTGCGATTTCTTTAATTTTTGAACTTTACAAAATATTGATTCTGTTTTACGTATTGCATGATTTGATTACAGAATAAGTAATTGAAGTTACAGACCATGAAAGGAGTCATATGAACAGACAATTGTTTTTATTGTAGCACTATGACTTCATGGAACAAGAATTTTCATGCAATTTGTGTATGTGATGCATATGAGCATGCAGAGTAGACATCAGAATAGTAAAATGATTGACATATTGATTGAACATAACTTTGATATATTGAAATTCGATATTTAGAAACATTTTCTTGAACTATTTATGTACATTCACTTATATATAAGATAATTAAATAAAACTAAATGCAATCAGTCTCACCAAACGCCAAAATTATCATCAAAAGCGAACAGGAAAAAAATGCACAATTTAATTAAGTAGTTATCTTTATGATAACATGTGCGATGCATGATACATTGTTAATGTCAATACACAACTTAATTCGGTAACAAACTTCTCGCCAATTACGAAATGATACTGAGTCTCTTACATCTTTTAATCAAATTATTCGTCTTTTAGCTCTACCGAAGAGAAAAATTCATTTCATAGAAAGCCTTTAATGAATACAATTCAAACATAAAAACCCACAAAGCGCACAAGAACAAAACCATCATTCCAACACCAAACATCGAAGTATAATAAAATCTCCCAATAGAAACAGAGAGATCTGGATAAAATCAACCATAATTACGATGACGTCAGCTCGAGTAAGAAATTAAAGGCAGGATTGGTAGGGCGCTAACGATTGGCTAGCGGATGGACGAATTAAACCCTGAAGGCAGTGACGGATGGCTGGAATTCCAAATTAAGTGTAATGTGAGCCGGATTTACCGCCGGTGACAGACGCTGAGATCATATGAAACATCAGCAGAGAGCGTTTGGCGATCTTTGGATCTAAATTTGATTATTGATTTTGTGAAACAGAAATTCATTCGAATGTGTACATGGGCTTCAGATTTGAAGAGGAATGGGTTTATGTGGATCAATCTAAAAGTAATGGGAGTAAACACTGGGGCAAAATTATAATTTGCGGTTGATAAGATTTATTTTCTGATAGAATATTGAAAAAAAGATTCCTGAAAACCAACTGTTTTATGCTTTTGTTTGAAAAATACTACTTTGAAGAGCATGTATACATGTTAATTTCAAAATCACGGTGAAATGACGCCAATAACGTACACATAATTGTGTAAACATAACGCATAATTTTGTTCCCATTATGCATTTGTTTATTTACATGCTTATTTGAATTACACGATTTTTTTAACGATCTGCTTTTTTTTAAATATAATATTAGTAAAATATTGTAATCATCAAAATACTATACCTCAAATTGTCGAGGAATATCGAAATTTAATTTTGTCTGATTTTTATTGCGTGAGCCATATTTACCATAGTTGGCTATACTACGTCAATCAAATGTCGCAATTTACTTTTATTTTTTAAGGTTCAATTCTCGAATGTACTTTTGTCTTCATATATATTTATGTCTTTCATTGTTTTATCACATTTTGGAATCTTTTGATAGACTAAAATGGCTTAGTAAAAGGAGAGTGAGCGAAGTGATCCGAGAGGACCTGCATTAGCAGTTCTTGGAGATTGGCGAGCAAAAGCGAGCAGGCGGTTGAGCCTACAAGTAATCATGATTTGTTGTGAACATAATAGTTCAAAACATTCAATTTCAAGAATGAGGAATTTTAAGCTGAATGCTTTTTGTCTGGATAAACTATGGACAACTAATGAAATGCATGATGAATCATCGGGTCTGATCATCAAGATTCTAGCATAAACTGCATCACTTACAGTATACTAAAATCAGAACAAAAACTAATATTAAAATGCTTTTATCTGCAAGTAGAGAGTTCTAATTTCTAAGGAGAGGCAGATATCAGAAAACTTTTATACGAATATGTTTCACAAAGAGAAAAATACTCCTCAAATATTAATAATTTTTACATTTTCAACAGTTCAAAATTAATTGGAAATAACTAATCCTATGTCATAGAAGACATACTCATATTCTTATCAGTTTCCGCCTACAACAAATCATGCCCTACGAGTGATAAAAATAAATAAATCCATTTTAAAATTGTCAATGATTAATTAACGATTATTGAGGTTTCAGACTGATTATTACTGTTTATATACATTCTCCAATTCATGTAAGTATACAAATTTTTACATCGACTTTCTTGTAAATACTTTTATGAATTTGCAATATTAATATCTTACGCTGTTAGTTTTGTTGAACCGAAAAAAGTTTTGCAGATATTTACCGATGAACAGATTAGGAAAGCGAGACAATAAAATTGTACATTCGGTCTTTCTGAAATTACTGGAATTTCAGTGATATTTCGATCAGAAACGAAGATACTGTTGAAGTTCTTGCCACTAAATCATGAAGGCCATAAAAAGTTAAGAAAACAGTCAAATCGATCAAATATCGGTCAAAGCAAGAGTAGCGAGAAGTCGAGTGATTTTTTATTTCAAACCATGAACCTATGAACTTCTATAATATCTTGACTCATTTCATGCTGCAGGTATAGCTTTGAATTTGAGTAGATTGCTGATTGTGAATTGTCGATTACAGGAAGTTGCTATTTTATATGTGCATCTTTTACGTTTGGTTATAGATGCTTCATATTTTCGTACAGAATAAAATATCATTTATTGTCATTGAGTCGGCTGGACTTTTTGATTTTTGTACACATACTGGATGGATTTTTCGGTTATAGTCTTCAATTTCAAAATTCACTGAATTCTTTTTCTGTTCATTAATAAATAATAAAGTAAAAAAGGGATAATAAAAATAAATAATAAAATAATAAATGATAAATTCATAAATAAATAACGAAATTTTCAAAAATGTTTTATATATTATTAATGTATATTAATTTAATTTATTAAAGGTTATTCAATATATCCAAGTGATATTTAAAATAAAAAGTGCATTAAATGAAATGGAAATAAACTATGTATTTTTATGCTGCTGTGGAGTTAAGTATTTCTGTTTTATAACCGTCCATTCATTGAGAGTGTTTTATATTTAATCATCAAGCAAAATGGATTCAATTTTTTATTTCATGAATCTATCTTATTTTAAACTTGTTATATTTTTGAATCCAATTAGATTACTGAAAAACATTAAAGAAACGAAATAAAAAGGAATTAAAGATTTAAGAAACGGTATAATGAAAGTAATATGCAGAGTTTGGAAGTCTAAATAAATTTTAAATAAAAATATTTCTATTTATAAATCATAAAGACAATTATTATTATTTTTCTCATATTTTTCTTCTCGTTTCTTTCTTTTTTCTTTCTTTTAAAATCGTTTAAGAAAGAATGAAAATTAATTTTTGTTCTAATAAATGTTTTGTTATTATAAGTATCACATTTTGTTTTGATTTTAATTTTTATCAAACCTATATTTCTTTTTATTATTGAAAAAGATGAACGGAGCTTTTTAAAAGGAATTGAGATTTATTTTTCTTAGAATAATAGGTTTTGTAAATTTTTAAATCTTAAGTGAATTTTTATACATTTTTCCTAAAATTTTATCAACCGTACGGTAATTAAATGGATCATTTTAAATTAGATTTTATTTGCAGAAAGAATTTTTTTAAATATTTCAGATATCATATTTCATAAGCATTGAATAACTGAATTTTTGATACTATGCACGTGAAGTTCGCTTTTTTCCATAAAATTACTTTTATTTCCTTAGTAAATAATTCAGAAGACTCAAATTAAAGTGGGTATTCATTTATCGTATATTGAATACTGTGCTATTATAATTAAAATAATAATAATAATTGAATAGAAATATTAAAGTAAACTCAATTATTTTCAACTTTTTTTCAATATTAAAGGCATATAAAATGCATGCTATTTCTACCGTTTATTTTCCAACATCCCTTACAAAAGAAATCTCATTGGATTAAAAAAATATTTGTAATATTATTATTCAATTATGTATTTTATAACAAATGGAGAAAAAAATCTCTATTTGTGGGGAAAAAAGGAGGAACGTAATTATTTTAAACATATCGCTTTTCACTTCATTATGCTTCTATACCTATCGAAATTTCTCTTCTTTCCTCAATTTCGAAACTGAAGAAAAACCTCATAAATATTCTCTTTCTTGCTGATACATTCCTTATATTTTTTTGCCTCGCTCCTCCGCTTTAAACAAAATTTAAATCGATTCAAAGACTCCACTTTTGATCAAATAGCGCACATCGAAGGGAAAAAACGAATGAAAAAAAAAAGGAAAAATATGGACAGAAATGTCTCCATAAAAATCGCTTTCTTATTCCGTCAGAAGCCATCGAAGATGGGGAAGGGATGTCAGAAAAAAGATATTATGTCCTCGGGAAGCAAATGGAGCCATGAAAAAGCCAAGCAGAAAATCGAAACAGCCAAAATTTAAATAATGGCAAAGTATGGTTTTTTCGAAGGAAAAAAAGTGCTAATTTCGATGCTTTCACTTGACTAGAAGGGTGCATTATTTATTTGTGATGGTCAGCTAATTTTATGTATTGCGTTGAAAGGAACAAAAATTTACTTTACATAACGCATTACATTTGAATATAAGTTTATTCAAACAGTGAAGTTTTTTCTTCTTTTGAAATGCAAAAATTCGACTAAAAATCTTGTCACATATCTTAAGAAATACATAACATATTTTAAAAAACAGATATAGAGAAATACAGATTAATATTCTATACAGTATTAATATTTCGACAGTAAAATTATATATATATATATATATATATAAATATATATATATATATATACAAAATAGATAACGCCTGAATCTTCCAGAATTTTAGCAATTTAGCCAATAAGAACCGAGATGCTCCTGATTGGTCAAGAATCTTCTCTATCCACCTGAGATAACTATATAAAACACGTAGCCTCGAGATTCCTTCGTAGTCGTGGAAAGAGATGGCTGAATATTTGAATCATTGAATCAGTCCAGTGAAGCGCATGATTTGTGTGAAGCTCAAGCGATTGCTGTGCTCTGTGCCCAGTCTTGGTGTTTATTGTGGAAGTAGTGTGGAGTAAAATGTAGAGTATATAGTATTGTACTTCTGAATCGGTAGTTAGATACAGCTAAAGCGAAGAGACAGTATCCATTTTGGAATTGTTATCCAAGCTCAGTTGGTCTAAATATTCGGAGTAATATAAATTTGAGTATCTAGAAATAAAGATGTGACAGAACAACCATCATCGATCAAATTAACAACAGTATCAATAACCATCATCGACTGTACAATATTATAGGATGTAGATTCGTAATAGTACAGGAGGTAAGTCGATCTTACAGCTTTACCCATCTGGGAATCTAACCGAACTTTTCTCCCATCTTTATTTTAAATAACTCCGATAGGGGTTTTAAGGACAGAAAAAAAAGATCAAATCTAGTCATAAGAATACGAGTGGAAATAAACAATGATTTCCAACGTCTATTTTATCAAGCACCCCTCAATAAACCATTTTTTTTTGGCGAACTCATTATGGATTAATTCAACAGGCATTTCATATCAAATTCAATAATAGGTATTTAACTAACAATCGACGTTATTATATAAAAGATTGTCTAGATATGACTGGAATAGAATCATATATAAATAAGCAATAATAGTAACAAATATGCTACTTTAAATTATTAAATAATTCAAGCGTTGATAACTGGGATTAATTATAAACACTTTCAAGTTAGAAAAATCTGAAATCTTCCATTATTTATACTGTACTACAGTTAATTTAAAATTTCACAAATTCTTATTACACACTAGCAAATGCCTTCATAAAACTTTACGGTGCCGAGATAGCTTGGTTAGTAGGGCGTTGGACTCGCATCCTTTTGGCTTGAGTTCGAACCCCGCCGGTCATAGAATTTCTGCGTATGTGGTGACTGGAGCGAATATAAATAATACCATGGTCACAAAATACTCCATGTTGAAAGTAATGCCCTTGGGGATACTGGATAAGAGGTGATCGTTCTCTGGTTCATGTCTAAATTACGATCTGTGGATGAGTGAATGAAATATATGAATGACGTCCACCCCGTAAAAAGGGTTGTAAAGCGTGAATGCAAAGTTGTACTCTTGGCCCTAGATAGCGCTACTGCAAAATTCAAGTGAAGCCCATTCAAATCGCTGTCTACGGAACAGCTGGCATGTCAAGCGCAAGTGCCATAAGAAACAGCAACGTATAATTTTACATAAGTTACTTTAAAATAATTTTTAATTTGCTTAATGTTTCTCATGATACCACATTCTTAAATTGTAACTGTTTGGTTTGAATGTAATAGAGGCTTAATAATTATATTTTTTTTATCATATTACATTTTTATCATTATTTAATATCTCTTATTTCTTAGAAATACTTGGGTATACTGATTTAGTATAAATTTATTAGTAAAATCTTCGACAAGAAATTTGATCGATTTGATTCTTTCAATTCTTAGTAAATAGTTTTGTTTATTCTAAAATTTAATAAAATGATATAAGCATTGCATGCGCTGTGTGTACACATTTAAGGAATTAGCCATAAAAATGAATAATTCCCTGTATAAAGTAGGCCACGAAAAGAAAAACATTGCCAGTGTAAACGCTCTCAAACTACTTAACGCCGTGTCAATTCTTGTTCTTGACAATTTATTCTATGAATAGCTTTTTCCATCTCCATTTTTTTTCATCGAAAATAATGCTGTATATTTCTATAATGATAAAGCTGTATTTCGACTTAAATTAGCATCGATGTTTGTACGTGATTATGATCTGTTAATAAATTTAAAAAATGAAATCTACGATTACAAATTTCAAGTTTTCATGCGAGAACATTATTATTTTTAAGTTATTGTTTATCTTATCTTTATTCATTAACTAGTTTAAACCTGTTTGAGAGAATAATGACACTTCTCAATCAGTGTCTTTCTCTCTTCTCCTCTCTCTCGCCATAAACATATATATATGCGTGTGTGTAAAATGTGACAGCCAAATATGGCAACTTTCTGTATTATTCCCTAATAACCTCAAAGGCGAAAAATAAATCCTCAGATGCGATAAACCTCTAGTTAGTTATCACATTTCTATTAAATACATCATTTTCTGTTTATTTCATTTCATACAATGATGTTCTGAAAATGGCATTTTTCTAGATTTAAATTGTGGAAGTAATTAACTTATTTTTTTAATCAAATATTTTGTAATTGTGATGGCAAAAAATAGTGAAATATAATTTTTTGCTATGCTCGTGAAGATTAAATTTTATTTTTATTTTCTGCGGAATTTATTTTTGAAAAATATAATTTAATTATTTTTTTTAAATATTCAATAAAAATAAAAATTTAATTTATAAATCAAAACATTAGTATCATTACCGATTATTTTTTGAACTTCATACGATGTAAAAATCAATTTTGTGCTGTTATAATTTCATAAATAAATTGATTTTGGATTTCCCATTTGTTGCCTACGCATTTTGAGGCTTCAAAACCTCAAGCCAAAACAACGTCATGTTCTCACGTGATAACAAGAGAATATTTTTGTGTTGTAATATTTTCGCCCATAAATAAATCGCCATTTCGTTGCCTTCACATTTTGAGGCTTCAAAAACCTCAAGCCAAAACAATATCATATACTCACTTGATAACAAGGGAATATAAGTTTGTTTATATTGCTATTTCGTATACATTAATTATACTTGATTCCAACGGATTCGAAAGGCTCACTTTTGATATTAATACAACGCTCTTTGATGTAGCAAATGTGCAATGGCAAACGTATGTAACTCTATCAAATGCTCGAGTTCAATTATGCAATTCCCTACAATCACAAGAAGCCAAAGCAACCATAATTCACCTCGGGAGGGCAGTTGCATTTCGGGTTGGCTAACTACACAGTCACAATGACAAGAGAATTAACAGAATGTCTGATTGCTCCAAACTGGCGTTTGTCATCGCTGACCATCGGAGTTCGATTATCTTTCACGGAAATATTCGGGTGATTCCAATGAAACAGAGATTCCGAAGCAAATTAAATTGACTGTTTTGTGCAAATAATTTTATTTGATTATAAGTTTGCTGATCTAAACAGTTTATTAACAGGAAATAAATACAAATCGTTACGTATAAAATAAATAATATACCATAACGATAACATAAAGGTGCACAATGCAAAAAATGATTTATTGTATAATTATAAAGTATGAT
This sequence comes from Argiope trifasciata, assembly GCA_026543055.1. Lineage (NCBI taxonomy): Eukaryota > Metazoa > Arthropoda > Arachnida > Araneae > Araneidae > Argiope > Argiope trifasciata. The sequence goes on from JAPMOQ010034492.1 coordinate 434,108, forward strand.
GTAACATCAACATTGAATAGATAAAAAAATATCATATTCATTTTATTTAAATTGCTAAATAATAATAAAAATGGATATTAATTTTATATTCATCTCATGTGAAAGACCTTTAGATCTAGAATGACTAAACGCAAAACAAGTATATTTTAGAAGGTAAAAAAAGTGTATTTCGGTCCAATTTTTCCAATCAGAAATGGTATTAATAAAAACTAAACGCCTTTTGAACATCATTTTCGGTTGATATCCTCGAAAATATTACTGTGCAAAACTAAAGTTTACCCCATTTTGGCTTTCAAAAGTCATTTTAATACCAGCAATTTATTGATTTTCGTTTTTTGGAAGAATTGAGATTGAAGCAATTTGATCTTAAGATTTCTGTTATGAAAAAAAAAAAATTCTTTTTATAATCTGTGTTTTTCACAAGAGGAAGAGGAAAGTAAAATTACTATATTGTGAATGTTAAAAGTTTACTTTCGATATCGTCAATACCGTCGACTTGATTTTCAAGGGTACTTTCCAACGAATATAGAAATAGACAAAATATTAAAATAACTTTTTTTAATGTATGCCATAATTTGATTTTTGCATTCTTTCATGAGAAATGTTAAACATTTAATTATGCGTAGGATGTTCAATTGAAGTAAACGTAACTAATATTTCTAACTAATAAACTGATCTTCAGGTCTGGTCTATAGACAAATGAAAAAAAAAAATGTTCACATTTCAGAATTATGAAAGTCGCAGGTACAAACTGTCCTTGATGCTATGTATCAACTGAGAGTAAAATCTGATTTATCCCTTAAAATTGCATAAAAATATATCGATTAAGGAGAAACTTAAGAAAAAATATTTAAAAACTGTAGAAGAAAATGTAGGAAAATTAGAGTAACCGTAAACTTTTTTATGTTCCATGAAATTTATATTCACAAAAAATTGCCATTCCAAAAATTTTCTTTTCTTCCAAAAAAATTTCTCAGAAATTATTTAGAAATTTTTAATTCACCAATGTAATAAAAACTCCAATAAAGTATTATATCCGATCCTCAATTTCATTTTTTTTTATCAAATTCTATTTTTTGAATTAGTTATATATTTCAATAGCAAAAAAAAAAAAAAAAAAAAAAAAAAAAAAAAAAAAAAAAAAAAAAACAGCAAAGAAATATATCCCATATATCTATAATCACATTGTTTTTTGGCATTAGTTTTACCATAACCAACCTTCTTCCAAGGATTAAATTGAATATTGTATTCATATTTTACTAGAAACCATGCCTTCTAAATATTATTTGAATAAAGTATAGATATTATATAATCAGAATGTGGGTACAATTTTAAATTTCAGATTACACTGCTCTAGAAAATTCGCAAATACATATTAAGTAATCAGATTGTCGAATAAATTGTTTGGAGCTTATTAATAATGTGCAGGAAATAATCCCTGCTTATCAAGTCTGTTACATTAGGAGATGATATTTACTCCCTTTATTTGATATAACTTAATTGCTTATAATTTATATAAGTAAGTTTTATGTCACTTGGTACAAAATGGGTCAACAGAACAAAACACATGGTTCATATCTAAAGTATTCTAAAGAAATAAATAAGTCGCTATAAGAAGTGGAATTTCGAAACCCAGTAAGAGCAGTACCTCAAGAAAAGGAAGTTCTTTGCTCTTTAGAAATTATTTAAGAGGCTCTGTACATCATATGCTTATCATTTAACGAAAACAAAAGCGGTTTCTATCTTTAAAAAATTAAAAGAAGCGATAAAAGGTGAAAATGCAATTCAATTAATTTTATTAATTAATTGAAGGACTTCCATCTAGGAACAGGCTGACATCAGCTTAATTAAGTACTAATATAATTATACAAGAGCATATTATTACAATTTCTGAATTCATTTATAGCATCTTTGAAATATACAATTCTGGTAATAAGTTTGTAAAACTATAATTAAATGCCCATACTCTACGACTAACGGTTGATTTATTTTTTTTTAAAATTAGAGCTGTTTAATTAATAAGCATTAATTTTAATAGCTTTAAAAGGTGTATCCATATGTTGAGCTTGGTACTGGGGGCAATATGTTACGTAGATTCAGCTTTCTCTTATTTTGAGGATATATATAACAGGATATAACTGGCATAAAATAAGTTAGGGATTTTTTTCTGCAGGAAGTATTTTGTCAGGTTTGAATCCCTCAGAAAAGTATTTTTGAATGAATAAAATATTTTGAATAATGAAATAATACTTTGCTATAGCACGCGTTTTCTCATCAACATTGCAACGAAATCATCACGTTTTTGTACAGTGTTCATAATATCGAGTGGAAATATTGTACGATATGTTTTCCTAACAGAAAAATAAATCTACGCATATTGCAGGGCATTCTGTAAAATATTCCAATATAAAATATCATTTGCTATTCAATAGCACTATACATATTTACAAATATTGTTTAATATGACAATATTATACAATGTACTTGTGGTACCAGCCGGCTTCCTGGTACAGTAATGCGTCTTCCACATAATCTGGGCTCCTCAGTTCGGGCATGGTTGTTTTTCTTCTGCCTTTTATCTTTGAAGTCTGTAAATATCCCCCCCCCCTTCAAAAAGGAGCTGTGCAAGCAAATGGGACGCATGAAGTAGGTATGCCGTACTCTTGGTTCTAATTGACTTTACTGAAAAAAACAAGATGCTCTTATTCAGCTAAAATCGCTGACAGTTAACTGTCAGTAGGCTTGAAAAGTGCCCTAAGTGTTAACACACTCATAACTTGTGCTATTGAGATTTGTGAATTCGTCTTTACAAATCAATCATATGATATTCAAATCCCGCAGTGTTGTGAAACTGATTTAGCAATCGCAAGATGAGTAAATTGTGAAGCGAAATTTTCTGTTACATCGCTGATTTTACTTTAACAATCTGTAAAATATGCGGCATTCATTATGATGCTTTTGATGTTCCACGATCAATCAATCATACATGGTCAAAGTCAAGTCACTGTCACTAGGTTATTTTCCCAACGATTGACTTAGTGATATAAATGCAATCCGCTTCATATTCATAGATCAATTCTGAATCTACAATACATTTTGCATCACCATAGACTGAACCTATTTGAAGTAATATTTAATTATTTTGTCAAATATACAATTAAAAATAAACACGATATTTATTAAATTTTCGAAAGATTTTATGAGCAACAATCCTTAAATCCAAAAATCCTTCATCCTTAGAATTTATATATAATATCGAAGAATCGTATTTTTCGTTGTTTTTGTTATGTAATCATTTGTAAAATACCACTTTAATATTTTCATATCACATTGAAAGAACATGTCCTTTTTTCTTTTTTATTATCTGAAAGAAAAATTTACTGAGCGTGTTGCCTTTTACTTTACATATATTTAAATGAAAACTGAAATTATAATTCGAAACAATTAAATTTCAAAACTGAAATAATATATTTTTTAACACATGAACAACTATATAAGTTTTTTAAATATCAACATACAAGGGAAGTCATTATTATTATTACACCAAATTTTAAAAAGAAGTATATTTGTAATTGAATTATTAGTTTCTAATACAAAAAAGTTTTCATATATGAATACTTTTCTATGCAAATTAACTACCATTTTTAGAACAGTATTTTTTATATAATATCAATTTTATATAACATTTAGTGTAAAATTTTTGTGTAAAAGTTTTAGTTGAATCAATACAAGCTTTCGGATCATTATTCATTTCTTATTGAGAATATCTAAAAGCTGTACTATAAGGGTGAAAGTATCCTCCAAACTTTCAAACATATTCTCCAATAAAGATATTGTATTCATTCCCCCTCTTAGAAATGACAACATTTGTAGTTACAAGATCACATACCGAAATTCATAGAATTAAACAGCTGCATTTACTTGTATGCGAAAGTATACACCAACAGAGGAGCAATTTCAAATTGATATAAATCAAAATTTTAGATACTCAGCCTGTGTACCAAATTTCATTGATTTAGCATTGCTATATATAGCTCCATATATCTCTCGTAATCAAGCCAAACTGCCGTTATCTGAATGGAATTTATGCGAAATTTATTAAAATTTGCAAAAAAAAAAAAAAAAGAAAGAAAAAAAGAAAGAATGCTTTATTTGAACTCAGCGAGATCTGATCTCTTTATCGAAATATCAAATTTAATTTTTGACGATTTCAATGTATATAGTTTACCACATATACGAGAAATCAAAGGCCATTTGTTTTCGCCTTTTGCATTTACAAAAGATAGATGCGAGTTAAATTATATCTCATGGAATAGTCTGTTAGAATATATGGGTTTACATTTTCAGATTTTGGTATAATAACAACAAAAAGATTGGTAAAATATAAAACTTTTTATTCTCTGCTGTTAGTGTTCATATTGTGCTTTATCCAAAATATAAAAATAAGCTCATCACACTCACGGAGAAAATCCGAAGCATTAATCTTATAAGTCAATACAGAAATTGAACTTACACATTTTGTCAACTTCATTGCACCATTTATGCCCTAATTCCTCCTTTTACAAAATTAATAAGATATGTTAGGTAACAGCTGTAGTATTATAAATATTTCAAGAAATTTTTATATAAAAAAAACTTTGGAATCAAATATTTCTACGTTAATGCTTGTTGGCTAAAACTGGCATTTCAGAATATTATTCGATTTTCTGAATTGTATTACTATTATTTATTCTTGCAAGATAGTTAAGTAATTTCAATGACAACATTATCAATGTAATCCATATAGAACCTGATCCATATATAATATTAAATTCATAAACTCTACTCGGATTAAATTTCACCGAACTCGAGAATATTAAACAAAATAAATTTATTGAATTTTTTATCATTTATTAGATGGTGTTTGTTTTCGAAGTTTTATATCAAAAAAATATAGAAAATACTTTGCTGAATTCTTATGTAAGCATTTTTTTTTCACATCTCACCAAAAAATTGGGATGACAAAAAGTCGAAATTTCTTATCCCAATTAATATTTTACCCCCATTAATATCAAGAAAAATATATTAACTTTTAAATATTTTTTCCGTTAGTTTTTGTATTTACTATGTGAATGGAAGCTATTTTTCATGGCAATTTGTACATCATAATACACGCATTTCGGACTTCACGTTTAATGGAAAATAAAGAATTATGTTAGCAGAATATATAAGTATGATGCAAATTGAGTACCAAAAATGTACATCACTGCTTTACACTCAGAAGTATCAGGCAAGAGATAGAGAGCAACTTTAAATAAAACTATTTTACAGTATTAAAAAACACGGTTCTTATTATACTGAAGGTCAAAGTAGTTTATTAGCTGACAGAGATACTTTAATAATCTATTATATTATACTAAGATGCATTTCAGTACACAGTTCTATTTTTAAAATATAATCGTCATCATGTTAAATATTTTATTATTCTTCAATTGGGAAAAAAGCTCAGCAATTTTTAAATTTTATATTTGAAATCATTGTTTCAACAACAATAACATTATCATTATTTTTGCAATCTTTTACTAAAATAAAATAAAAACTAGTTACAACTCTTGCAAACATTAAATTAGTAACTGTCAACTGAAAAGTATAATAATCAGTTTTACAGATCGAAGTTTGAACTAAATTCAAAAATAACTGTATTGGTTTTAAAGCATCCGAATAACTGCTAGCAACAATTAATATCGGTCAAGGCCACGATCATCTACTCCATAGCAAAAAGAAAACGGACTTACCGAACGATGCTAGAGCAACAGGATGGTGTCAGCAAACGATCTTCGACCAAAGGAAATTCCTATGTGGCAAGAACAGGAGGACCGTGACTGAATGGAATGCCAGCCAGTGCACCGTCTGCTGGCGGTCACAGTTTGCGCCGGTTTATCGGAGAACCGAAAAATCGATAACTCAGACCCAGACCTTGATTTCATTGCGTGCGTTTGCTTAAGAGCTCGGAAACTATGTTCCTAGGACAGGCATTCTTCGGGGAAGGGGGTTGTCCATACAAATGAATGTTATTTTTGAAAGGTGTTTTGTTTCAAGTTTGAAATAGTTCATTACATTATCAGTGATAAAAAATTCACAAACAATAAAATACATGCCCATAAAGAAGATCCTACAAAAAATACTTCATCTATTAACTTTTGCGTAGAGTTCTGCTAAATTATCAAGAAAGAAAAAGAGGTATAGTTATATTATCGATATATCTATCAGACCATATGTTGAATTACATTATCATAGTAATGTTCAATTCAATGTGCGATGTGTATAAAAATTGTGAAATTTATCAAGGCATTCTAAACAATTGATTTGTAATTGAAAGGTGCTAATATCAAATTTTAAGAGGCATATGAATATTTATGTGGAAAGTTGCTATTTTCAATGATATTTGTCATTGACAAGGTCACTGATCGCAGTCAGTGACATTAAGTCTAAATTAGCAACCCTGGTTTTTCAATAGCGCCAACTAGGGCCAAGAGTACGATTTAGCTACTTCATACTTCACATTCACATGCACAGCCCCTTTTTACAGGGGGGGTATATTCACACAACTCACAGAAAGAACACAGAATAACAACCATGCCCGAACCAGGACTCCAACCCGGAACACCCCGAACATTAGGAAGACACCAACCCCTAAGCCAGGACGCGAGCCATGTGCAACGTGGTAAAGGTTTAAAGTTTCAACAATTTCTGTATTAAGTAAAATTGTTTAGTTAGTAATTTGAGAACAATCGATAGAACATATGACATATGTACAGAAGAGACTTTGATACTCCTCATGTCTTAAGACTTCAAACATTATCAATAAAATTTAATATATTCTTTATACATAATACAGGCAAATTTATAATTTAAGAAATCCATTTATTCTCAGAGAGTTTTGAAAGAATAAAGTACACTGGTCAATAACAGCATGAAGTATGAAAAAGGTCATTCTGACAACGAGGGAACTTATCAAACTTTTAAAATGGAAGTTCTATATCCGGAAATATTATTTGTAACTTTCTAATATTTAATTGAAAATTATGCTTTATTATTAGATTTAATAATCTTTCATAAATATTTTTTTCTCTTTTGTGAGAAAAATATCGTCATGGGACATTTCATAAATAAATTTAATGTTAAACATTATTAATGTTTGATTTCGAAAAAAGCGGTAGATAATAGTCCGTTGTTACAATTTTTGATTTGTCCTGCAAATAGGAAGCAACGCAAGTGAGGTCTGAATTACTTTAAATTATTTTCATAAATTATAAATGTTTATTTTTATAAATTATCAGATGTTTCGAGTCAATGTTTTAAAGATTTTAAATTTCATTTCATTTCACCAATTTCATTTCACTCTTTTGAAAAACAAAACTCTGCGTCAGCAATCCATTGAGAAATATAAAATGAATTAGTTCGAATCCAATGCAAATGGTTTTCAACAAACTTATTTCTCCCCCCTCTGTTCAACAATCGCTCGAAATTTTCTGTTTATCAACAACTGCCCCCATATATTTGACGTTGAATTGCATCTGTCAAATCGTGAGAAATAATCAATAACGCTCGGGAAATATCATATCTGAAAAATGGAGCTGAGAAAAATATCTGCCATTATAAAAGTTTTCTTCCATAAAAAATATTTATTTTATAAGGATATTTATATTACTTTGAGGATTATTTATTTTATCAGCATGTTGATTAAAGTATTAAAAAATAAGGATTTATATCTGCAACAGTATTTATTTTTGCTATATTTTTTACTTCGTTTTAATTTCTATAAGTGATATCGATAGCTAAATAATTATTGGCCTCTCTTGTACTGGAACAGCATTTTATCTAATATGAAAAAATAGTATAGAAATCTATCATATCGAAAAGTTTATACTATTTGAAAGAGTAATAAACAAAATATTGGGTAGCTATAGGGTAGCTAAAATGTTTCTCTATATACAATTTTTTGCAGTTTATATGATATTTAACAGCAATAACTTTAATTGTCCTTTTTACATCGATTCTTGTAATAAATGATAATTGTTGCCCGTTTAATATGTCATTTTAATTTCACATCGAACCAACAAAAAATTTAAATTAGAACTCAAAAAACGATTTCTGTCAAATGCAATTGATTTTCTTTCGGATAACGTGAAATATATGTACAAAGTATTCAGTTCTTTTTATTTAGTAAAATTCAGGCAGTGGTGGTCTGGTTATGAGATCACGGCTCATGAGCAGTAGGGCTACAGGTTCGAGACCCGATTCCTCCGAAGCGCAGTTGTGTAAGTGGGTCTGTTGCACATCAAATCCGCCAGGACCAAGAGTGTTGTCTTCTTCATTTTCGTTCAAAATTAAAAAGTCGTCCCAAAATAATCCTAGTGTTGTTTTACTACGGGACGTTAATCTAACTAAAACTTCAAAAGAAATTGGATTTTTCCAGAAATTTTTTTTAATGGTTGACAAAGCTTCTTGAATTCTTCCTAATCTGAAATACATATACATATACACACACACACACACACACACACACACATA
>JAPMOQ010034492.1:458652-468970 GCA_026543055.1 Argiope trifasciata
CCTTATCTCGGTGCTCAAAATAATGTTTTAAAAACATATTTATGAAATAGCAAAAGAAAATATTGTGAAATATTGTCTGTTAAATTATTTCAGAAAAATGTTTTTAAAACTGCATAAAAATTATAGTTTTAAAATTTTTCTTTATTTTTTAATTGTTATTAGTATTTAACACATCTGTATTTAATCTATTTCTGAATCGGCTTTATGTAAAATATTTACATTTCTTTAATTTAATTTAATTTTTTAAAGAGCTCTGCGAGATAGAATATGAGTTAACTAAGATTCTTGCTCATATTAAAAAAAAAGAAAAAAAATCATTACCTGTGTACTTCTATTGCTCAAAAAGCGAATTAAAATAAATATCTAATCTTGATTATGATGCAGATCTAAAATAAAAATCTCCAGTTTTCTGCTTCCGCAAAGTATTTTGCACTGATACTGAGTCAATTCTAAAGGAGCCGCGTTGATCTGATGGTACGGTCTCATCTTGTGAGCCGCAGTGTTGAATTCGAGTCCCGATTCTATCGAAGAACTGTCTTGTAAGGATTCAATTAAACGTTCATATAAAGGATCAAACATCCTCCCGCTGGTGTGGCATGGTTTGGAGAGTCGGGGGTGCAAGTTCAGGTGTCATCCTTGTTATCTACACTACATGGTTACATATGTAGTATTTGATTGCAATTTGCATAAGACGTTAAAATAAATAAGCTTACTAGAATTATTTTTATTACTTTTTTCTAATGTATTGCTCTCTACAGGGGAAGCATAGTGGAGACACCTCAGATATGATGAAATGGGTGGAGGGGGGCCTTACGTTGACAGAACATGTTACACCCGGGAAGGATTATGGTGTAGTCCTTGGGACTCAACCTCAGTTCCAAACAATGCTTTCGTGGATGTCCGGTCAGTAAAATTTAATCCATGTGCCTCAGTGGCTATACGAATAAGTTTAGATGTGATTTTTTAATGTATTAATAAAGGCTTTACATCTATTACATATTAAATTTTCTATTAGTGCCATTATTTTAAACTTTATTTTACTAAATACAGTTTGATGTAAATAAGAAAAAATTAAAACGATTTCTCTGTGTTTTATTCATTTTTAGACGCCTTTGGCAGCCAACTGGCTCTCAAACCTTAATGTTCGTTAAACTGCTAATAAATAAATATTTTATGCAACTCTTATTTTAATAGCTTCTATATCAAGATATTTTTAAGCTCCAAATTTTGAATAAAATTCACTCATAATATTATAAAGGCCTTCAACCATGACATAATATGCATCTGCCTAATTTTCTGTTTGCTCTAGTAGAATTTATGCTTTAAATCAAAGTGGAAATGATTAATCTGTTATTAATATTGAACATTTTTTAGTGAAACGAAGCATCATTTTTAAATACAAATATTGAAAACGCAGTATCTGATTATTTAAACCTTATGAGCACTAAAGAATATTTTTCCTAATTTATATAATATCCCAAGAAATTTTCTACAAAATCTTCTCATATTAATCATGAATAGATTGATTAATTAGCAGTGTTTAGTTTTAAATGCATCAAACACTGAAAAAATAAACATAATTGTTCGAAATAATCGGTCGAAAACATGTTAAGCCTTCAAAACCAACTTGGTATCCGTTGAAAATAGAGATGCCACCAATCATAACACAATGTGCATGCGAGAATGTTCAACGCCATTTATCTTCAGGAAAATGAGTGAATTTTCAACGGCGGTTGGTGTAACACTATGCAGATTAGAACTTTTTTAATTTCCTTTATTCTGTTTTATTCTAATTCAAAAGTACTTCATAATGAATTTGAGAGATCGATTAATTAACAAAGTTTAATTTTAAATGCATCAAGTACGAAGAAAATAAGCAGAATTGTTTCAAATAATCGATAGAAAATATGTAAACCTAACCTCGTTAACTTCATTTGGCGGTGGAAAAAACGAAAAACTTTTTTGGCGGGAAAGTAATTTTTAATTAATATTTAAAACTTGAATTAAAATCAAAAAGGAGACCCCAGGTGCAAGGTCCTTCCTCCAAGGTATGCATGAGTTAAATTTGGTAGCTGTAGGTCTTACGGTCTAGCCTGTAGAGCGCCAACACACACACATTAAGCTTTATTATAATTATAGATTATTGTTATCTTAAGTAGTACAAAAATTTCATGAGAAACTAAATGACATACCTAGATAACTAAGCTATGAAATATTTAGTTAATTGAAACCTAGTTTCAAATCCAATTGAAGGTCGTATTAATCTAAATGAAATACTCTAATTAGAGGTTAGAGAACAAGAGAATGTATCTTATATGTGGCCACCCGAAAATTATGCATTCATTTGGCCGGAAATAAACTAAAAAGCAATAAAATTGAACAGACATCGGGAAATAGAGCATATACAGTGCTATAGACTTTGAAATATTTCTAATTAAAAAAATATATATATAATTAATGATTTCAATAGATTTTACCCATTTACAATTGCATCGATATTTAATTTCATTAGTATGACTGTTATTATGTCAATTTTATAATTGATGAAATGAATCAAATTATTTATCTAAATTATTTTAAAGATAAATAATTTAAAGATATGAAATGAAGATGACATTTAACTTGTTAAATTTTTTTAGCCCAAACAAGAAATAAATGAAGCGTTTTTAAAGTATTTCATCTCTTTTCGGTAATCAATGAATAGCTCAATTAAATTAAAAGATGGATATTTTAAATCCTTAAATAGAGCCTACAAAACTATTTGAGTGAAAGAAATTTCACTTATTTCTTAAATTAATTTGTTATAAGTCGTATAGTCAAATATTTAAAATGATTCTACATTTATTATTTGATTAAATTTTAAATGTTAATCTCGCTAAAGTAAGGAATAGTAGAAATATGAAGATATTTAAGCAATAAGGTAACAATTATAATTATAAATTCTTATTCTGTCACATAGATATTTTTGCTACCTAAAAAAGGGTAAATTAATTAAATTATTACATTTTTATTAATCTTGAGAATTGATGCAAACTTTTTAGAATTAAATTTTTTTAGAAATTACTCAAAAACCTTGTTCACTTCACTATCTCTGATTATTCTTTTCAACTCGAATTATGTTGTTAGACTTCTTTTCAGACTTCTTTTCTGCATTTTCATTCTTTTATTCTGACTTACGACTGCACCTACTGTTTTCTTTCAAGTACTTAACTCAGGTTCACATTAAATGTCAACTTAAATTCTCAAATGCTTTTTAAAAATTTAAAGGTATTTCTTAAATATGTATCCAAAGAAATTTAGAAAAAACTTCAAAAAACATTTTTGAACAATATTTTCTAACATATTTGTTAAAAAGTGAAATACCAGATTCAAAATAAATTAATTAATCATATTATATTAGAGTAAAATGTAAAAAAAAAATCTTCAGACCCAAATGTCAAAATTTATTTAACTAAAAATCAAATTACTGCTCACCGATATTATTTAATTGTATTTCGTACATTACCTATGAATAATATATCTCATAAGTCAAAATTTACTAACTTAAATATTTATATAAACGTTTGTCTTTAAAAACCAACACGGCTAGCCTTTACATATTTATTTGCAGACATTCACTAAACACAAACACAAACAGTCATATAACAAAAGGGACAACATAAAGAAAAACAATTAAGTCATTTACGAAAACAAGAGACAGTTGTCCATCGTGACGCTCTCCAGTTCTCCATCGTGACGCTCTCTCTCAGTTGGCTGGAGCTCGACTGACTGTGGTGGTCTAGGCGGCGCTGATGTTTCCTCTATGTGCCGTTGTCACAGTTCCGTTATATTTATATTTCTTCATTTAATGAATTGCAAAAATTAATTAAATAATTAATATTTATTCTTTCTTCGTCAAAGGAAATTAAATTCTGAATAGCAGCTATTGCAATTATTATATAATATACATTCTTAATTTTTAATGAATTCAGATGCCATTTTTTCAATTAAAATTTTCTCTTTTGCTTTTCAACTAATTATTAAATTTCAAAGCATAGAAAAAAAATCGACATAAAAAATTGATTTTTGAAAGTTCATGGTATAATTTTATCTGCAAAATTATCTGCAAATAATTATTATATCCTAAGATTTTTTATTCTATCTCTCAAAGTATAAAATTTATTTTATGTTTTAATTAATGAATTCTTATCTAATTAATATTTTTTAGAATCGTCTTATGCTTATTTTAATCTAAAACAGCAGAATCATATTTTAGACTGAAGAGTTTGAACGATTAGTTTTTGATCTCATTATGACATGAAAGATCATAAATTATTTGACCCACAAAAATAAAGACTTGAAGACGATAATTTTAGTATCTGTGTCGGTTTCTGCTTCCAAAGATTGATCACAAAGGTTACGAACGCAAATTCGATAGCTTACATCGTTTCACAGAATGCTGCAAATTTATTATTATTCTTATTATTATTTATATACTAATCCAATTGCTTGATAAAAGTTTAATTTCACTTTAAGGTTGGATTATTTTTCAAAAATTGAGGATGAATATTAAAATTAATAACTCAATCCTTATTTTTATAAGTCAGAGCCTTTAATATGAGGTAAAGCCGTGTTTCCCTATGATGCATAAAATAAGGAAGCCTTTCTAAGGATTAATACTAATTTAGCATAAATTAATTTACCATTTTTAATAATCAAGAAGGCTTTATAACTTGTATTTCGAACCACCTGTTTAAAATTTTATCAAATCCGAGTGATGACTTTGGATTTAAAAATTGGAATCTGTATCTAGAAATATATGGAGAAATATAGGATTTAGAATATATAGAGAGAATGAATACCCATCATAAATATGTATCAAGCCTGAACGTACCAATAATAAAATATGTATTTCAGTGAGGGAGATATAGCACTATGTATATGCCAGGAGATAATATTTCAAAAATGCGTGAAAAAATTAAATTCCATAATCCTATAGGGTCAATGTAAATTTCCCAAATAGAAAGCAAATTTTTGTGCCTCAAAACCATTATTATTATCAATATATTTAAATCTGCTACCACACACAAAAGGATCTTTGTTAGTTTTCAGTTTAATGTTGGTGATACGATACTGGAAATCTATAAGGAAAGGAGATTTAAAAATAAGGGAATAAATTAAGATCCTCCATGGTATAAAGTAAAATCAGTATTTCTTGATATAATTTTAGACACTGATATGGTATAGAAATTTATTGAAGTTATATCAGTTTAAATGATGTATAACAACTCATAAAAAAGTGAAAAAAATTGATTGTTCTATAGTTTAAAGAATTATGCATACGTCCTAAATAACTCTACTATGATGTATGATACAAAAATAGATTACAAGCAGTAGTATTTGGAAAGTAGAAATTGTGGATGAGAATATTTTTACTCAGTGTGAAGACATATAGCACTAGTTTTCTTTGACCGATCGTTCGAGCAGATAGTGTAAGTATTGAGACCTAAAATAGCGACAATAATAGTAAGACATCTAGAGAATTGTTCTTACATAAAGGTACAAGCCATGGTATAATTTCTGAGGTGGTGATTATGTAGAGAAGTGACCACTACATATGCATATTTTTTACCATTTTTATCCTGCGTCTATAGTTAATAAAGCATTTCTCCTTTGTCTTTGTCTTTTTTTGGATCACCTTTCGTATTATCATTTGAATAAGGCATTCAGAAAGACTGGTGAGGATAAAATCATACTCTAATCTCAAAAGTAACATTTCAAATGCTCGCTACTGATGATATTTTCATTAAATGCACAGAAATGAATTCAGTTTAAAATATTACTTGAAATAAAATAATATTTAAAACCTGATACTATACCAATCTATCTTTATTTCAATACAGAATCGAATTCCATGAGCAAAAATTACACAAAATGTTTTTAAGCAAATAATGATTAAACACATAGTAATTGTTCATTACTTTAAATAAGAAACTTCAAAAACTCATTTCAAATTTCATTAAAAATACCTAGACATACACAAATATATATTTTAGAAAGCATTTGAGATCATCAAAAATAGTTTTCTTATAATATAACTAAAAATATTTTATAGAAAACGAACATTTTTTTAAGAAATATCATTCAACAAATCTATCAATGTCTTTTTTCGAAAGAAAATATATAACAAATTCATCCAAAATAAATGAAAATATACTTCATAAAAAAATTTGATTTGCAGAATTCAATGAGCGAAAATTACACAAAAAGTTTTTAAGCGAATAATGATTAAACACATAGTAATTGTACATCACTTTAAATAAGAAACTTCAAAAACCCATTTCAAATTTCATTAAAAATGTCTACACATACAAAAAAAAATTTCGAGTTATGTAATTTTTGGGAATATTTTATTATTTAACAATTTGTAGCAACGGTTATTCAAATATTCATTTTGAGATTATAATTAAATTATTAATTAATTTCAGAGTTTATAATTATCTCGGAGAAAACATATAATTGCAACTAAGTATGCAATATATATGTAATGATTTCATATTATAATAATCAGTATATTTCAATATATATTTAAGTAATGTTTTCCAGCTTATTTAATGAATTATTACGATGTATTTGATGTCACATCATTGCATAACTATAAATATTTAAAACGTTAGTTGTCATACAATAATGTGTGAAGTAGCGAAATATTTTTTTACAATTAAAATACTATTTTTAAAAAATAATACTAAGGAATTTTGCATTTCTAGAATAACTTATTTCTTAATTAATTTTAAAATTAATTGGAATTTGATATTTAATTTCTACATCATTTTAATATTATTTTCCTATTTAGAATTTCCTATTTATTATTTTCCAGCCAGAAAGCAAATTATCATTGAAAAAATAATTTAAGTTTTAATTTAAATAAATATTTTTTGAATAAATTCAGTTTGTACATTATTTTCCAACTGGATATTTTAGAAACAAAATTAAGAAATAAATAAACACTCTTTATGTCAATACACATATATAGCTTTCAACTTCTACGAAAACAAATTTTCTTATAAATTACGAATGATTCTAACAAAAGTAGCTTTTTTAAGAAAATCAACACCAAAGTATACATATATTTTAGTCATGTTTTTTTTTTCTTTTGATAAATCAACATAGAAAATTTCAAATGTAATGCAAAGGTTCTGGAAATACAGAATATGAGAAAAAAACATTTATCCATTTGGTATGAAGTTAGCTTTATTTTATATTTTTCGCTTCCTTGCACATTATTCACTTAAATTTGCGCAAATTTATTTTTCTTTTAGTTTTTTTTTCATCAGGCTTATTTTTAATTACTGAGGACATCTTTCATTAATACTTTATCTTAAACTTTTTTATGAAGATCATTTTATGTTTGACTTTTTTCTTAAAGTGAAATTGAACTCTAACAAGAATTCACATTTAAATTAAGATAATTTAAAATATCTTTTAAAATAAAATTTAACATTGTTTCTTTTCTAAATTTGTGTTCAAAGAAAGAAGAATAAACGCAAGTTTTAATACAAAAAGATGAAAAAAGTGCTTAAATATTTGGATTTAAATTAATTTATGTTAATACAATTTTTATTCACTTTATTCGAAATTCTGAAGATATATTTTGAATTCTTCAAACTATATAGTAATAAGGATGTATTTTAAAAGAAATAATTCTTCCATATTTTATTTTTCATGGTAAAAGTTTTTTAAACTTATATCATTCAATCTAAATGTCTTTCTGAAATATATATATATAGATAAAATTCTATCTCAGGAAGAAAAAGGTATAAATGGTTTATCAGTTTGGTAAATATCTGCTTGGAAATTTTAATAAATAATTAAATTGTTTCGGTCTTAACGGCAAAACAGACATTACACCTTGAAATATTTAAGAGCAAAATATCGCAAATACCAAAATGCTGAAGTATAAAGAATGCTTTAAATGATTTGCGTTGAAATAAAAAAAATTTCATCTTTTAATACATTTATATTTTATATACATAGTCTTGTAATATTGTCTTTTAAATTGCTTTTTATACTTTGAGACAAAATTTATATTCTTCATTAATTAGCAAGATAAAAATTAAACTGCATATTCAAAGGAAAGACAGTTAACATTTATTTCATGTTGAAACAAGCATTAGCGGTATTTTTAAAACTTTTCTGTTAAATTTTGTTAATCTTTTTTAGAAAGCAATCTGAGTATATCTCATTCTGAATTACTTTTCATAACATATACACAATCGAAGAATATTTTAGCAGACAAAACTTGATATAATTCTAGGCGTGTCTTTTCTTAGCAGAATGAAATTCAACAAAATATAGTGAAAAGTTTAACCACAGAGCTAGATGTAATCAAAAAATAAAACTCATCGAGACTCTGACGAGTAAATATGGCAAGATTTTGTTAAATACCTGGTTTGACTTCCATTACTTTTAGGATTTTAGGAATCATTTCTTAAACCAGATGAAACCAAAATTGTTAGATGATTATGCTTTGATCGGAAGGATTTCTTCTTTTCATTCCTTTCACAATATTTTTTCTGATTTGGAGTTTATTAAAAAATATTTTGTCGCCTCACTAAATTCAATGCTTTATTTATAAGACAGTAAAAAGAATTTGCTTGTTGTATTAAATCATATTTTTATGACTTTAGCATGTGATGTGTAGAATTTGAACTTAGAAGCATGTTGTTCTAAGCATAAAAATATTTGTTTTCTTTTTTATTTAAAAAAAGGACAAAATACTTAGAATTCATAACGGTTGCGCTGTACATTCTTTGAAACTTTATATAATTTTTTTTAAATATATTCTTTTAACGCAGCATTAAAACTTTAGTCACCAAAGCATTGTTTTAGTTTCTGGCCATATTACAGTTTTTTAGCCATTAATTTCATTTAATTGATCCTAAATATATCTCAGTAGATTTCAATATTTATCATTTCAAGTAAGCAGGGAAGAAAATAGTTTGAACATAATATAATTTTTATTACCTTGTCTGTTTCTTGGAATTTTCCCTCCCTCAAATTATGACGCACTGTAAATTTTTACGGAATTAATATAATCCATTTGATTTTGTTGTGTATGATCAAATAAGTGACAATGAAATTTACCATAAATAAAGAAAATAATAAATTGATCTAGAACTGCTATATATTTTTGATATATATAGTATTTTGAAAAAAATCTCTTATTTTTAATTTAAAATATTATAAATTATATTTAGAATATAATTAACTTATATGTGAACATAATACGGAGGAATCGTATGTATTTTCATACTAAAAATATGAACGTGCAGGAAAATTAACAAGTCTAAATTATCACATAAGTAGAAAATTAAAATTATTAAATTTTCATCATGACATGTCATGAATTTATCATGACAGTCATTACATTTAATAATACGGATGAGATGAAATATTACGTAGTGTTTGTTTAAAAACCGGATGATGGTCGAACTATATTATTTATTGCATGATAGAAAATTATAGAAAATAATAATAATTTAATGTTCACAAGCTGGTTTTAAGTACTTTCTGGTTTCAAAAAATTTCCAATAATTTCCTTATTTATTTATTAAGCAATTAAGTGATTAATATTTAAGTTCAAACTTTGTAAATGTGGCGATCTAAAGTTTTTGAAACTAAACTTTTGCAAAATGCGTCATTATAAATTCTCTCTCGAATCGCAAACTCTATATTTAATTTTTAGAAATTAAATATAGAATTTAGTTAATCAACTATAAAAATACTAAAAATTCAAGTTCTGTTTTTTAATTTCTTTATAAAAGTTGTTCAGAAGGCCGAATTTTCTGAATGAAATAATTTTTCAAACAAATAATGTGAAAAAAATCCATTGTGAGTTATTGATTAAATATCATCATAAAATAAGTAATATATGCAGTCCATAAAATATGATAATTGATCAAGTTTAAATAATGTTTTAAATATTTACAATACTTACTAAGATAAAAAAAAATCCTCGTAATATTTA
Source organism: Argiope trifasciata (assembly GCA_026543055.1). NCBI lineage: Eukaryota > Metazoa > Arthropoda > Arachnida > Araneae > Araneidae > Argiope > Argiope trifasciata. Next base: position 468,662 of record JAPMOQ010034492.1, read on the forward strand.
CTAAACTTAAAAGCTTTAAAAGTATTTCATGTTTTAAAATTACAACGTCATTCAGCACGGTAAATTCCTTTAAAATCGTTATATAATGGCACGCAACGCTGATGCAATGTTCTGAAATGCATTTAAAAGACATTGCCCTTCTATCAGCTTCAAACATATCCTAGAAGTTTATCCTTCATGTCAGTTGCTATTAAAATGTTGCATACTGTCGTGAGTAAATAAGCATTTCTGAAGGATTAGGCAGTTCACTTCAATGAATTATATTTAAGCTATTCCACAAACGCTATTAATTATTAGGTTGGAATATCA
>JAPMOQ010034492.1:469370-494097 GCA_026543055.1 Argiope trifasciata
TGTGTGTGTGTGTGTGTGTGTGTGTGTGTTTGTGTGTGTGTGTGTGTGTGTGTGTGTGTGTGTGTGTGTGTGTGTGTTTATTTGAATAGTTAGAAAACAGTACATAAGAAATTAAATCAATAGTGCAATTCATTGAGTCTGAAAACAACTAAATTTGTTTATTGTAAATATGAATAACTTTGAAAACAACAAATATAGAAGAAAATTGAAATAAACTTGAATACAACCAATAACTAAGTAACTGTGTAATAAATGTGTACGCATAAAATTGTGTAAGTATAAATTAGTATGCTTAACTTTTCAAAAGTGATCTATCAGAGCCATAATTGTATGCTTTATAAAATAATAAAGTCAAAAATGTTTTGTTTTATGTGTAAATGAAATTTAATTAGTATGAAACACCTGTTAAGTTGTTTAATGAAATACTTAACTGATAAAACTTATCATAAAAATAACTACATTCATAATTAATTAAAATTTTAATTTTTGTTTTATAGAAGGTAATATAATAATTGTTTTTAGAAGAAAATATAGTAATTGTTCTTTAAAAATATTTAAAAATAATAATTCGAAGACCTTCCTGTGTGTGATGGCTGGTGTACGCATAAATCTACCGGGGTCATGTGGGAAGTAATATCACTGGTGAGAAAGTTTCAGAGATGATAGTTCTCTGATCCAGGTCTAAATAATGATCGGTGGATAATTGAATGTAATGCATGGATGAAGTTCACCCATAAAAAGGGTTGTGACCCATAAGTAGCTAGCTCAAAATCTTGTTCCTTGAAGGTGCTACTGAAAAGCAAGAAATTCAAAAAATTCGGCTTGAAATCGTTGACTTTTTAGTCAGCCATCTTGAAATGACAAGTTCCATTATAAAAAGCAACAATAAATTATTCTACAAATGAATAATACCTCATAAATGGTTTGAAATTTGAATCAGAAAATAAAAGAGATCTGCCAAATCACTACCTCACTTCTAAAGTGCTACTTCATGTAATTCTAAATAAATTATATTTTAGCAACTTTTCAAAATAGAATATTCTATATTGTGAAATAAATAGTACACTTTAATAAACAAAATAGATATGACATCTATGTATATTAAACATCACAGATGCCCTCGCTTAAGTAAACCTAAACAAAGAATGATTCATCATTCTTTCATTCTGAAACCATTTTTATGAAATAAATACGTTTACCAACATTCTATTTTCTTTCCCTCTACATTTAGTTGTAGATTTTAACCATAGAGTAATTTTGGAATCAATAATTTAAACGAGGAATGATTAAATGCATTATTTTTACAATGTTTGATCAGGTTCTAGTTAGATGTGATATATATTTGCAGTTGTACAATGCTTTTTTAAGTCAACTTATTCTACATTCTCCCTTGCATAAAGAATTAAAACAGAATATTTTAATGAATAATTTTTGTTCATTGAAATAGCTCAGGCATTTATGTTAGAAAGGATTTTTAAATCTTTTCAACATTTTGTTATAATTTCCACTGAAACAATAAAAATCAAGCCAACAAGAGTTATATTCTTCTAAATAGGTGTATCAACATTCAAAGAAGGAATTATCGATTCTTTTTTAAATATATTTGTCTCCTATCCAAAAATTATTTGGAAATAAATAATGGAAACAACATTTTTGAAAGATCATTTTGTTTTCCTTTTTTCCCTTTCAAAACGTGAATTATATTTAAAGAATATCATGAAAATTACTGAAGGTAAAGTGTTAGAATCTTTTTATTGTGAAAATTCTTTTACGGCATTAAAAGGATTCAGATTATTTAAAAATATCATCAAAAACTCTAATTAAAGTTATGAAATATCATATTTAAACATTTTCTGTTTAAATAATGTTTAATTACAGTAAAAATGTTAGTTTGCATGCGTAAAAATGGAATGTTTTGTGTAATTTTAATTTTCATACATCGTTGTTTAATTAAGTTAATTTTGATATCAGTAGCATTTGATTGTATTACGTAATTATGAGCTCCGTTATAATATATATTTACATTTTACAGCTATATTTATATTCATTCTGTAAATGTGTGTATTCTAATTCAAAATATGTATATATATTTACATGCCATTATGCAATGATGTATATTTAAATTTTTAAAAATTAAAATGTCATTTCTTATGGCTCAATGTAAATATTGCAGAAAAAATCCTAAATTCCATAGATAATTTCATATATTACAAACAAAAATTTGATTTACTAATATAATTTTTCGATAATCGTTAGTTACATTTTAAGATATGTTACAAAAATAAAGTTACAAAAAATGAAGACCTGTGCCATTATATTTCTCTGGAAAAATCCTGGTTTCTGCAAATTAATGCTAAACGTTATATCAAAATGTGCATATCTTCAAAAGGTATATACATATCTAAACAATTTCACTATTAACCGTCATTATATCTTAAAGTTAATAAAAAAAACACAATATAAATGTTAAAATCTTCTGCGAACATAGTTCAGGTACCTTAAAGAGGAATAAAAAAAGATTAAATATATCCGACATAAAATAAGTTAGTTAACATAGTTGATTTTATTTTTTGTCATTTTTACGTAACATGAAAATTAATTATTTGAAATATTAAAATTACAAAGTATTTCCCTTAAACTGAAATATTTTTTATCAATAAATAAAGTAAGTAATTAATCAGTTTCCGTTCTCTTTTACCAAAATAATCTCTTTTTATTTTCCGACAGAAAATTTTAAGTATTGATCTAGAAGAAAATGGGAAGTCGTTTACATTAAATCTTAATGCACATCCTTTAATTCTTGTAAAGGAAGAAAAAACACCGAGAAAACTACTGGAGTGCAAAGCTCTTATGATGGAATAATTCAATAAATGAGCTTTTCCTGCTCAAGAGAACCCGAATCAGAATAAAGAGCATTAAACTTTTATTTCCATTAAAACTCCATCAATTTGCAAGTAGTCAAATAAAAAAATCCATTTGAATTGAGCGCCATTTAGAGGAAGAATAAAACATATATCATGAGGCACTTTTGAAGAAAAAAAAAGTTAAAATAATTGTTTGCTTTTTCAGATAAATGTATGTTATTTTTTTTCTAGGATGAAATAGCATTTTATTTGTGAAAAATAGTGGTTTTGCTAACGTGTTTATGTTTAATAAAAAAAGTATTGGTTTCATTAAAGGATGAAAACTTATATATTAGGGTGGGGAATAAGTTCTCAGCGTTTTTATATATTCTTTGATTTACAATGACTTTTGTCCTATTTGATAAAGTAGGACAAAGTTCATTGGATAGTTATTTCTGCTCTATAAAACTGGGCTAATCGTCTTTCTGATTAATTTACCTTTTAATTACTTTCAAGGCTTAGAAATGGAATATCCAGAAAGTAAAAATCAACATATTCGACACCTGTTATTCTTTGTTTTTCACAGATGCCAAAAAGCTGCTAAAACAACATCGGACATTAGCAACGTATACGGAGAAGGTGCCATTGGTGAGTCTACAGCATGTAAATGCTTGCATAATTAAAAAATGTCTATTATGACGTCCACGACTCCCCCTCGAACTGGGGGGGTCATGCTGTTCTGGGAAAAGCTCGGAAGGAATGTCACCACTACCAAGGATCTGTACATAGCCCAGCTACACCGTGTGAAAGAGACTATGCGTCTGAAAAGATCCCATCGACAAGGCCAAACTATATTCCTTCACCACAACGTCAGACCCCATGTTGCACAAATAATCAAAGTCGCACTCCAGGAGCTCGAATAAGAGGTCCTTCAGCATCCACCGTACTCTACGACATTGCACCTTCAGATTACTATCTTTTCAGATCAATATCGAAATATATGAGGAGCTTTACCTTCGGCAATGAATATGACCTTAAAAACTAGTTCAAAAACTTCTGCAATGCAGACCAAGCGATTTTTGGTGGAATGACATCGATAAATGGGTCGAGAGGTGGAAGGAGGTCATAAAAAGCATTGACTAATACATAATTGATTAATTTATTGTTATTACTAATTATTTTCTTTAAACAAAAGTATTTGATTAAAACGCCATTAATACATACATACATACACACACACACACACACACACAAACACACACACACATATATATATATATATACAGGGTGTCCCAAAAAGATTGAAACACGCTTTAATTCTTTAACCGTTAGAGATAAGTAGGTGATGTAATTTGAAAAAATGTTTAAAATAAGATAGGAGAGAAGATTACATTAAGAAAAAATATCTGCCTATGAATTTTAAAAAGTTACATTTTTTAAATTTTTATACAGCCCCTCTATGCAAATTTGGTCAATTAGAAAGTTTTTCCTTTCCATCCCAGAAGATCATTAAAAATAACTGCATAACTTTATCTTTAAAACTTTTTGAATAATAACACAGAAAAAAAATTGACTTATGTCACTTTTCCATACCACTTGAAAGACCTTTTCGTCGGTGAAAATAGGGACCATATCCAAATTGATAATAGAAATTCTTCGATCAAAAAAAGATAATAAGCGTAAAAGAAATCCAAAATGGCATTTAAATAAAGTCCTTATTGATGGAGTTACAGTTTTGACAACATAAGAGTGTAAGAAGTGTAACATAAAAAAATAATAATAAATAAAACGAACATACATTTAAAAACACACGAATCATAAAGCATTCTCAAAATGTTTTCCATCAACACCAATACATAATTGGGCTCTTCTAATAATGCTTCTGTAAATATTTCGGAGTTCTCCTCCTGTAATATTTTTGTATGCATTAATTATCTTTTGTTTAAGGTCAGTTACATTCAGGGGGCGAGTATTATAAACTAGCGTTCGAAGCCAACCCCAAAAATAAAAATCGAGTGGAGTTAGATCAGGAGATCTGGGGGGCCATTCTGTGGGTCCATTCAGACCAATCCACTGTTTATTAAAGTTTTAGTTGAGCCAGTTTGTTACATTTATAGACTTGTGTGCAGGCGCTTCGTCTTGTTGAAAATGCATTTTTTTTTACTAATGACAATGGTGTCGTCTCCAAAGTATCTGTTACTATGCCATTTAAAATAAGTTGCAAATATTTTACAGCTGTAAGTGTTCCTTCATAAAACACTGGACCAATCAGTTTTCCGTTCCGCACCATACGGGCACAGAAAACTTTCTCTGGTGATGTATTTCTTGCACAAAAAATGGTTTTGTATCATTCCAATAATGATCTTGTGTGCATTTATGTGTCCATTTTCCGTAAACAAACATTCATCAGTCCAAATAATGTTCTTGACAAAGTTTGAATCTGCGTCCTGTTGGATTAATAACCAATTGGAGAATGCTACACGTCGGTTAAAATCAGAGGGATGGAGTGCTTGAAGTCCATGAATACAAAATGGATGCCAATTGTGTTTTTCAAGTATTCTATGGATTGACGTCCAAGGTAATCCTGTAATTGCTCTTGCTTTTCGAATGCTTGATCATGGGTTGGAAAAAAAATATGCAATAATATCAATTTCTTGGTCTTCATTGAACAAGATATTTCTACCAGGGCCAGGTCTTGGATTAAATGAACCGGTAGTTCTCAATCTTCTCATCATCCGATAAACAAATGTACGTGAAATTTCAGGCAAATAGGGATATCGCCGTCCAAATTCCAGAGCAATTTCTGCATTATTTCTATTGCAAATAGAATAAACCATTGCTAGTTCAAATAGTTCATCATTTGTTAAAAGTACCATAATGAAAAATTAGTTACAATATTTTTACTTCGACAATATGAAACTCAATATCGCTGAATGATTTCTAAACTTTATTTTGATATGCACGAGGAAATCTTGGTTAAGTTGTACAGGAAAGAAATAATTTTGGAACTAAATAAGTACATTGAAAAATAATCGTCTGCATTTCTTTATGTAACTTAAAAATAAAATTAAAAAAACTTTAATATACACGTATTAGAAGCGGTTAAATTCCAGTTAATTGAAAGGCAAAAATCGTCTGGCAGTTAATTTCTTAGAATGTGCTGTGTTAGAATGTTAGAATTCATGACAAAAATGTGATGAATTTGAAAACAATTAAAATTCTACCAGATTAATTTAACAGTATTTTTCTTTTTTATAAATTTTGCTATAAAAATCTGTCAAATGGCTTTTATTGATTTTCAACGAAATCTTATAAAATTTCGAATGTAAATTTAGAATACATGGCATAAAATTACTTGCCCCTGATAAGATTAAAACTGTATCTTGAATCTACCGTAAATACGCAAAAATGTGTTTTGTAAATAATATAAAAAATTTATGTGTTTATAATTTGTTGCAAATTTACATTTCCATTTTGGTATATGGTCACTAAAAACAGCGTTCAATTTTCAATTACGCATAACTCACTCAATTTTAAAGATACAGTTATGCAGTTTTTTTTAATGGTCTTCTGTGATGGAAAGGAAAAACTTTCTAATTGACCAAATTTGCATAGAGGGGTTGTATAAAAATTTAAAAAGTGTAACTTTTAAAAATTCATAGGTGGATTTTTTTTCTTAATCTAATCTTCTTTCCAATCTTATTTTGAAATTTTTTTCAAATTACATCACCTACTTATCTCTAGTGGTTAAAGAATTAAAGCGCGTTTCAATCTTTTTGGGACACCCTGTATATATTCATATACATTTTCTACAAAACTGCATAGTTCTTAAAAACTTTAATTGTTATTATAGAGAAAATATAAATAAATCTTGATAAACTTTATCTAATCTAAACTTTATCTATCTTTAACTTTAACTATCTTTTACTTTATCTAATCTTTTTTTTATATTCTATGATGTGATACACATTGTTTAATCCCAGTTGAAAACAAATCATTATATATGTGAGATATCCTTTAATTATTGACCGTTTAAAGAGTCTATCATTCATCTGCCATTAGAGAGGATGTAGTTATTAACTTATTATAAGGTAGGAATTTGCCACTTTGCAAATATTAAGTGCTTCTATCTAAATATAGCTACTCAAGGAAAAGAAAAAGGAGATCAAAGCAAAATGAGCTGAAAATTTGACACAATACTGACAGACAGCCTTTCACAAATATTTTTCTTACATAGATGTCATTTTCTGTATTATTTCGAAAGAATCTTACTTTTGAAATGATGACAACCTTTCGGCTCAAAAAGATGTCTGGGAAATAAAATTGCTGAATACAAATTCAAATGTCTTTGGCATTTTCTTACATGAAATAAATTGTTTTTACCTTTCGTGGTTTCCTCTCACTTTATAATAAAATAGCTTGCTCACCACAGTTGAAGCCCAATGATGAGAGCTTGCACATTAAAATAAGCTAGTTTATTTAAAAAGAATATTTTAAGCTAAAAATATTTTATAAATATGTTTAATTCTACGTATAAAGAAAAAAATAAAATTTGTTTTTTTCAGTTTTGTAAACGTTACTGGACCAGATATCAATAATACTTCCTAAGTTAAAATGCACTTATACTATTGCAACTTTAAAATATTTCCTAAATACGTCATATAATTAATCTGAAAGTAACTTGTTTTCATAGAAAACTATTTTTTAATACTATTTGAAAAAATGAAATAAAAGGTAGGTACCTTTAATTGGAATTTGATTCATTGAGTTTTGAGCAGTTTAATAATGCTATTGGAATTTTCGATTTAAATAGTTCAGAAACTATACTTTAACTTAAAGGAACCTGTAGGATTAAGCACTCAAAAACTTTCTAACATTTCTCTAATAAATGTGTTATCCCAGAAAATGTCAGGGCCGCGGTGGCCTGATGGTAAAGTCTCGGCTTTGGAACCGGAGTTTTTCAGGTTCCAGACTCGATTCCACCGAAGAACCGTCGTGTGAGGGGTCTGTTGCACGTTAAATCTGTCAGGCCAAATGTCCTCCTGCTGTGGTGGCGTGGTGTGGAGAGGGGGGTGCCAGTTCAGGTGTCGTCCTTGTCACCTGACCGTGGTTCAAAATGATGAGGTCCGTCCCAAAATAGCCCTCGTGTTTCTTGAAACGGGACGTTAAAATAACTAAACTAAACTAAACCCAGAAAATGTCTAGAATGGAATTACTGTGTAATAGATTTGAAATATTGCTTTGAGCATGAGTTAAACATTTATTCTGAATTTTTTGCATGATGCTTGGTGAGGATTTCTGGCGATCATTTTCTATCATACATTTAATAGTATCAAAAAAGCGATTTTTTTGTTTTAGATGAATTTATCCTACACGATTGAAATCAGAATTTGACACAAAATTACACTTGCAGTAACAAAATTTAATTCATTGAAGTCATCGCGTTTTAGAGTTATTTCTTTTACAAGTTTTCTAAAAGTACAGACCAACAGAATGTCAATCCTTTTTTTAGATTTGGCTCAAAATGTGATAGATATCTGTACTATAGATGTTAATCATATGATCCAACTTTTATATATATATATATATATCTTGGTTTTGTATTTATTGTGTTAACTTGCATTTAAACAGCCGAACAGACATATTTTCTCAGAATACAATCTATTCAAAATTTGACAGAAATATGAAAATTTGATGTTAAGACAGTATTCGAAATTTCTTGAATCGAACTCAAAGCTTCTTTGCGTTATTTTTACTACAAATTAACGTGTTAACGTGCTACCAAAAACATGTTTTTCGACTTCAGGGAGTCTAAAATGTGGAAATATATCAAAATCTTGATTTCGAATTGTTTGACGATTACTATATTTTATCTATTCTACGTGCACAAGAAAGTAAATAGCCATATAGAATTAACTTTCTTATTATAATTAGAAGCTGTTTCAGCAAAATCTAGATTCATTCGTAATAAATTTATTAAAAAAATTTTTAGTTTATGGTGGGGAAAATTTCTATTTCAGATTTCTTTTCTCCCTTCTAAAGGATTTTATATTTCAACCTTTATTTCATCGTTTCTATTGAGTGAAAAACTTTTTCTTCCAAGCATGGATGATAATATTGTTTATTTTTAATGTATATCCAAGAAGAAAGGTTAGAAATAAGGACATCTCACAGATTGATAGTGTGGAGTGCACAATGGAATGATCAGCTCATTTTATCTGATAAGAACATTTTTTTAATTGTATTTTCGTATCTTTATCACGAAATTTTTTTTTATTTTGCCATTTTGTTAGATTTTTAAAAACCTAAAATGATCTGAAATCATAAATAATAGATAAAATTTATACTATAATTTATTAGTATAATACAAAATAGAATAAAAGTAATTATGAAATCTATGATAGCAAATTTCAAGTTATCGTTATCATGTGAGAACATTATTTTTTAAAGTAATTATCTATCTTAATTAAGTCATTAATCGACGGTTTAAAACAATCACAAGATTTCTCTAACGATCTCTAACCCCTCCCCCCCTATCTCTTATATATATCTGTGTATGTTCTTATAAATACAATCTTAAGTTGCTTTGTAGAAAAAAATAAAATATATTTTAAGTATATTTTTAAGAACATTTTGAGAGAGAAAATTTCAAAATGTATTCATGATTTTATAAAGTACTTATAATTCAAAAATAAAATTCATGGCTTTAATTGATATGGTGTGAATTCTTAGCTTCATCTTCTTAACTTATCTAGCATATAATTTTATAATGTTAACATGAGAATTTTTTTCATGAATCTGGAGGCTTTTTTTTTTCATGTTTAGAACCAGTAAAGTAAATCAATCCAAAAGTGTTAGAAACTTGCGCTTTGATCGAAAGATTTTTGTATTCCTTTTCATATTTCGTGTATCATTAGGCAGAATTTGAGATTCATAAAATAAAACTGATTATTTTCTTAATAAAAGAACAGATTTGAAAAAAAAAATTATCATGCTCCTACTTTGCATTATTTTAAGTGATGTATATTTAAAAAATGCATTCTTTTAATGAAGTACAAAAACTTCTGCTACTTTCTGATTCTGGTCAAGTCATATTTTGTAAGTTAATTTAATATGTAGGAATGAAACATAAATACATAGTAAAATATATTTTTATTTGAATAGGATAGAAATTTAGATATTTAACCATTAACACATTTGGAAAATTTTTTGAGATCAAATTTTGTTCATAATTCTATCTTAAACTTTTACAAAACAAAATTTCTCATCTGGAATTAAATCAGGTTATTAATTCATTAAAGAAACTATTAATCAAAAAAGCTCTCATTATGAAATTCAATTAAAAATTAATATTTCCTCAACCAAACTAATAAAAGCTACATTTTATTCAGAGAGCTCTCATGCTACTAGAAATAAAACGCAAATATCAAATTAGAAATATGTATTAAAATAAATAACAAAGACAAAAAGGAGCCAAAAAGAAAGATATTATAAATTTGTCCTGAAGACTTCCTCAAGGGTCATTTTTAGGTATGGATTCGAACCAGGGATTTTTTCTATGAGAAGTATGACTTTCGTTCAAAAAATATTGATCCCTCATAATCCTAAAATCCCAAGAATTGAGTTTTTGGAGATAAAATACAATGCAATTTGAACCACAGTAGAATTTAATAAAAACAGACTACAAAAATACCATTTCATTATAAAATATATCAAAAATATGAAATACAATCATATACCATTTGAAAGTAAAATTCGAAAAAAAACTTTGAGAAGAAAGTAAGCCTGTTAGTGCAGACGCCCACGTTAAACCAAATTTCATTTTCCTGCCTTTATATCACTGACTAAGAGGGATCGTTGAGCAAATTTTCTTGTTGGATTCAACATTTCTTTCTTTATGGCTTCTTTAAACTTTATATTCTTATTTAAAAATGTTCGTTTCTAATTTGATTAATTCGCTAAAATCCTTATAAAAATAGGATTTTTTTTTTTTTGAAATCGAGTGCAGACGATTGAATAGAATTTCAGTGATCCATTGTGTATGAGAATATGAATAAAAAACAAATTTCTAAGTTAACCTTTAAAATCAAGGAAGAAATGTAATTAAAGGAAAGAATATTTAAAAAATATTTAAAATTCATCTTTTTTATTTTTATCAATCACCGGGAGAAAAAAGAGCTAAACTTTCATGGGAATAACGTAAGGTCGTGATAGCCTGGTTTGTAGGGAGATGGATTCGCATCGCGTTAGGTTACGTGTTCAACCCCGTCGACCGAAAACTTTCCGTGTGTGATTGGCTGGCACAAAGGTAAATCCTTTGTAGTCAAAAAGTTTTCCATGTTGAGAATAATAATCCTGGGGATGCTTGTTCAGAGGTGATCGTTCTCTAAATCAAATCTAAGTAACGATTTGTGAATAGCATGCAAGAATGAAGTAACCCTCTTAAAGAATTGGGGCGCGTGAGTAGCTAAGACGAACGCCTAGCTCTAGATGGTGCTACAGAAAAACAAGAGAGGCTCTCTCGGCTGAAATGGGGGCTTGCCTATAAAAGAACCATTAGAAAAATAACTACAGGAATAATGTCAACACTTACAAGGTTGTGTGAGTTGAAGGAAGGGTGACGTGAGTGATTCGTTTTTGATTATAAACACATTTTATAGCTAACAAGCATCACTATTTTTTTAATTAGGTCATTGTTTATTTTTATCCTTTGACATGTTTTGGTTGCTTAAAATATATACTATAATTATTAATTTTGTTGACTAAATCTATGAATAGAAAAAAAAGGATAATAAACTTTTTCATAGGAATTACTGCAAAAAATATTAATAAAGATAATATTGATAAAAATGTTGAAAAAGTTAATCAGTATGGCCCCACTATTAAAAAGTCATTATATCTGCTAAAACTGAGATGAATTATTAGCTGATGATATAGGCCGTGCTAAGAGGTCGGAAATTAATAGTGTCTTATCAAATTAATAACTGTTAAGACCGATAATTAGAAAATGCAAGTGGTTTTCAAATTAAAATGTAAGAAACGACACAGTAGGTATAAATGAAGATTTTGTTCAAAGTATACGTCATAGGCCTGAGCGCGATGATCTCATTGATTATCGAGTTGAATAATTCCTTGTTCCCAGAATTCCTGTGGTCGTGCCGAGACTCTGAGCTTTACAGCATCTTTGAGTTCACATGAAACATAAAATCACAGGGCGACATGTACATGCTGTAGTGTGGGTGGTCGAGTCGCTCTCTCTTGAACTTGGCTAGCTGACCCTGAGGACGTGTGAACTTGCGTTATTACGGTGAAGAACTGTAATTTCCATGTATATATTCAGGTTTTTTGTTCATCATGGATCTTCGTTTTCTTCGGAGTGTCTCACAGTAAACTTCGGAGTTAATGGTTCTTCTGTGATCAAAAAAATTAGCAAGTAGCGGACATTGGACGGCGAACTGAAGAATGATGTGAAGGACTGAGACTACAGGAATTCTGGGAAGACGAAATCCTTTAGCACGTCAATCAATGGGAACTTTGTACTATGATCTATACTTTCAATAAAGGCCTATATTGTATACTTTCAATCAAGTCTTTATTTATACTCACAGCGTCGTTTTGTACCTTTTCATTTGAACACTCATTTTTTATTTGATATTCGTAGACACTTATTTCGAATTTTCGAGATTTAATCAACATTACAATTATTCTAATTATTATTCTTATTGTTGTTATTTTTTAAATAATTAGGAGATGTGCATCTAATACTTGAATAAAGTAAACGGCTTTACAGAAAATTTCTGACGCTGAACATTACTTAAAGTGTTATATTAAAAAAAATTTACATAACAGTAAATCATTATGAAAATCAATTAGGTGAATGTATATAGTCTAAAGAGGCAACAGCTGGTTTTCGATTTTTTTTATAAAGTTTGCGCAGATGATGAAATATATTTGAACTAAAACAACTTTTCCATGCAAATTGATGTGAACAATAATTTCTTTTTAAAATTATACCAATTATTGTTTAAATTTTATCCTAATATTAATTCATCTATTGATCACAAAATAAATGTTTGGAGAGCTTTATCTAGAACGACGTTACCTTTAACATTTGGAAATACAAATGTCAACAAATATCTTCGTACATTTGAAAAATTGAGGCATTTCCCAACAAACACATTATATTGAATAATTCTGTTCGATATTGTGTTTTATTATATGACATTATTCAATACACAACAGCGTATGCAATATTGCTAATATTGTTTAATATCATATAAATGTGTGCCTGGTTCAGCATCAACATTGTATAGTAATTATTAACATCGTAATAGCTTCAACTACGATTACTCGGCTTAGAAACTGCAAGCAAGTTCATCTTTCTAAATTATGACATGATTAACTGCTCTAAATTCCTTTGAGACCATTACATAATGGCATACAAGCTGATGTAGAGTTTGAAATGCATTTAATGCACCTTGCCTTCTATCAGTTTGGGATTAATTTTAGAAACTTATCATTCAAACCAGTGCTATTAATAGCTCACATAATCCTATGAGTAAATGGGATATTTTAGCAGTACAAGCTAATTGGCTCCAATGCAGTGCATTTAAATTATTTCACACATGTTATTCAAAGATAATTTGGAATATTATTACATATAGGAATTTCCTGCTTGTTATTTAAATATCTAGAAAATAGTAAATAAGAAGTTAAACTGATTTTTAAAATTTTAAATTAGGAAAGTATTAAATTTCAACACCTCGAATATGAATAACTTTAAGTATGAGATATGTAAGAGCAAGTTAGTAATTGTGTAAGGATTGAGCAGGTATAAAACTTTATAAGTTTAAAATAAAAGTTAATCTTTTAATAGTGATCTATCACATCTGTAATTATCTGCATGATAAAATTTTAAAAATACATGAAGATGAATTTGTTTTATGTTTATTAATGATTTAACTACCAATGAAACACATGTTTAAATTTTAAAAAACTTGTTTAACTGTTAAAAGTAACTTATCACAATTATAACTGCAGGCATGATCGATCTAGAAACAAAAAGGCGATGAATGCCTTTCATAATCAATCCTGGTGGTAGCAATTAGAAGAAAAGTGTTGCATTTTTTTCTTTCAAAACAGCTAAAAGAATTATCCTACAAATACATAACTTTGCACAAATGACTTAAAATTTGACTGGGCAAATAAAAGTGTTCTTCTAAATCTATTTGTCATTCAAAACTTAAATTTTAACTTTCAACTTAAATTCCAACTTAAACTTGCAATTCAAAGTTTACAACTCTTCTTAAATTGGCATAAATGTCTCAGTGCTAATTTAATTTGTTTTTCAAAATCATTCTGTTTTTCAAAGCTTTAAAAACTTATGTTTTGTGAATCATGGCACATTACAAAACAGCTGACAGTTATCTACCAGCAATTACAGCCGAATGAGAGTCTCTTGTTTTCTCAGTAGCACCAATTAAGCCCAAAAGTATGACTTAGATACATCATGCGTCGCACTCACTTACACAACATCTTTTTTACAAGGAACACATTCACACACCTCACAGATAGAGTACAGAAGAACAACCATGCCAGAAACACGACTCGAATCCGGGACGCCCAGGTCACCAAGAAGTGCTACCTTAAGCCATGACACCGGTGCTTTAAAAGCATGGGCGACATCACTTCATTAATGAATTCGTGTAAAGTCCGTTAGCAGTTTGCAACATTAGCCATGTTGCTTACATTACAAGTGTTAATGCAAGTTTTCAGAACATTTTGATATTACATCTTCAGATTCAGGTCTGTTGGGATAGTCAAAGTATTTTTCCAAAGTCATTGGCTGATTATCATGAATGTTGAAAAATCTAATTTTGAAATGTTAAATAGCAGAAAGCGTAAATTCCCTGTTGATTAATTTCGTAGACTAATTACACCCATGTTTCTCTTCACTATATTCAGCGAAAATTCCATTGACATAATTACATGTTTTATAGGACGTGGTATGTTGTCAAGTACATGCACTCTGGTTAAACAAAGTATTGGTATCAATCATTCATATGTTGTAAATATTACAGATGACCTCATTTGAGATACTTTACATAAAGAGCATACTGGAAACAAAACATGATTCTTGAATCGTTATTTCTGAAACTATTTCTATGACATAAATGCATTTTTCAACTTTCAATTTTCCTCTTCTATGCATCTAATTGTAGAACTAAACCATAAAAAAATTTAACTAATAATTTCACTTCATTTATAATGTTTACACACTTTTTGGCATAGATATGAGTCCTCTCCCAGCTACCAATGCCATGCTCTTGAAGGAAGAACTCAAAAAGGATCTTTAAAGAAATACTTCTCCTTTAAATAATACTCAGTCGTTTCGAACATTTGAATCCTCAGAATACTTTTTCGAATACTCTGAGATAATATTGAACAAGAAATCCGAGATAGATGATGTTCTAAAGAATTTTATCAAATTTCAAACAATATTTTAAATTAGGAGTTGTCAATTGGTAGTTAAAAGTAACTGCCATATCTTCAAATCATTGTTTGAAAAGTAATGTAACATTATTCAGGTTACAGTTTTACTTAAGCATTCTCTATTTTTAACTTGAGTATTGTCTATATAATAATGTCACGATAATCAAATCTTCAATGCTTTCAAGTTTATGGAATCATTATGAAGAAAAAATGACGTTTTTTCTTAAAGTATAAATTTGCAAAGTATTTTTAACTATAAAAGGGTTTTAAAATTATACTTCTTTTTTAAAAATCATGAAAACTTATTAAAATAATTCTGTTAAAATGAAAATCGCTTTGGGACATGTTAAGATTAGAGAATGGTGTTTAGTTTAGTTATAATAACGTCCCATTTTAAAGTAGCATTAGGGCTATTTTGGAACGGATCTCGTAATTTTGAGTCATGGTCAGATGTCAAGGACGACAACTGAGCTGGTACCCTAGCAGGTTATTGAATAAAGAAGGGATGCTTTTAACACCTAAGCAAATTCTGGTTGAAGTTTTGCATAATTTTGTACATTTTTGGTTTAAATACTGTATAATTCCGATTAAAAAATAATTTTTTTCGAGTAAAAGTGGACAATTTGGTATAATTTAAATTTTTATACAGCATTGTTTTAATTAGTTTCAATATTTTTTTGATATTTGAAAAATATATTTTCTATTTCCTTAATTTTAAAATTTAAAACATTTCTCGAAATTTTAAAAATAAATTTAGTTAGTAAATTAAGAATTGTCCATTTCTGAGTTCTAGATATTGAATTCAAAATTAAAGAATTTAAAATATTGTGTTATAATCAAACAACTGATTAAGAATGATAGTGATATCTTTGTATGGAATTTAAAATTCTCTATGCAATACATAACAATTATGAGAGAAATTTTAATACAACAAATTAATTACACATGATTTTGACATTCGACGCACTATAACGATAAATATTACCTAACAGCTTGTAGTAAAAATCAATAAAAATATTTCGAAAACAAGTGTTTGTAATAATTCCAATTTTCTTTTTACCTTTGAAGTCTTCGATAAAAAAAAAATCCGAATGGTAGAAATTCTTGGGTTTCACCTATTCATAATATAAAATTTTTTGACAATAATCTTAAGCTTTTTCGCTTCGAAATTATTCCATGTAATATTATATCGAATAAGTTAGGTTCTTCTGATGCATAAATGTTCATTGGCTTCATACATTTTATTCGCCAATGACAACGATATGTCTGCTTCCTTCAATAGCATTCAATACATTTCAGGTTTTTTAGCAGAAAATGTTTTACAATAATTTTATTATATTTTTATCATATTATTGCATTCAGAATGTCGTATATCATCATTGAGATGCCATACAAAACCTATGGCCAATCGAGATGCTTGGGTTTTATATGTATATACCAAGTTTTAAAAAACTCTGTAAGAATTTAGAATGCAGTATAACTTTTAATCAAGATCAAATGGATATGCTATTTCTTTTCGATTTTCCACGGTTCACAGATAGTAACGCATAAATCTAATGTGTTTGCAGTCTGCATGAGTTCCCGATCTCATGATTTGCACATGTATAAAATGTGTTATCGATCTTAGTGATATTTTGATTTCATGTTTATAAATGTAATTATAAATACTTATTTCTTTAAGATTTTGAAATGTTTAGAATAGGATTATTCGTCAAATTCTTGTGGTCACAATTTTAGCTACATCGATTTGTATATAAGAAAGTAAAATATAGTTACTATTGTTAAGTACTTATCATGTGCTATCTTATTTGTAACTGAAAGTAAGAATTCGACATTTCGCAAAAGGAACAAAATTCCGTGCGTTAATGCGATAAATGTAGCATTAGAAACATATATTATGAATGAATTACCTCAAACATAACTGCCATGAAGTGATGAATCAATGCCAGATACTGTTATCATTGAGTCACAGTTTGCAATGTGATTCAGGTCAATGGCTCTATTATAAAAAATGATAAGGTAGCAAAATGAATTAATGATTCATCATTTTATTTAAATGTTAATCTACATTTAAATTTAATGTAGTTAAAATTTTCTACAAAGTTAAATACTACGTAATCAATCTAATCTACAAATTAAATTTTGAACTCAAATAAAATTTATTTGTATACATATATGATTGAATAGTCATTTTGCATTAGAAAAATATTATTATAAATCTCTAATTACACTTAATCTAGCATTTTTAATGTATCTAACTTTAATTACTTGTAATTTTACTAGTAAAAAGCAACAATATTTATAAGAAGCGCCAAAAGCAGTTCAAAGCAATTATGATAACAATAGTTCATTAATTTGTTTTCTATATTATTTCAGTTTATTATTTGTTGTTTTCAGTAAACTGGAAGGATGCTTACAATCTCAGTTATTGAATACTCCCAAATGCAGTGTTTATTGAACATAATGCAAATAAAATTGAACCAATATTGGATTTGCAATATGTACTTATCCGCCAACTTTATACATAACGAATTAATTTACCGAGAATTCAAGCATATACTGATTCTCATCTGAGAAATTATCTTTGGGATCCAATTAACTCACAAGATAATATTCATTCTTCATCTGAACATGCATTTCAATATTTTTCTAAAGACAGATGAATGGTAAATCACAAATGATGGATGTATTTGTGTCAATGAAACCAAGAAAAATAAAGGTTCGTTGAAAATTATAGTAATGAAACTGATAAATATTCAAATATATAATAAAATATGAATTAACACGAAATAACAACTGAAAATTATTTTTCATTCAGTAGTAGCAGGAACATGAAAATAATACATTGGAAACTTTAATCTTTTGAATTAATGTAATCATAGTAGTATCATTTGAATTAGGAACAATTGTTCTTCCAGTTCTAATTTTTAAGTATAGAAATCATACCCAGAAGGACAAATCTGGAGATTTATCTGAAAACTAATGCTGAGCAGTTTTATACTTCTATACGAATTACTTTGTGACTTAATTATATAAATTTAGCACTTTTGCCACCACATAAAGATATAGAACCTGTTGCTCAAATAGTATATTTATTAAAAAAATAATTATAATTTCATTTCTTTAAAAAGAATTCAGAAAATATTCTGCAATTTCTTCTTTTACTCGTGTTTTTTAAGTATATATATGTTTATGTATTTTTAAATGTGATTAAAACTGTGTTTTAAAAAAAACTTTGAAAAAAAAGTCTGTAAGGAAAAAAACTATTAAATTGGACCGATATTAAAAATTATTAAAAGAAAGTTAAAGGTACACAAAAATAGCATTTTTAATGTTGCTTTTTAATATAACATAAAACTTGAAATGCAATCCCATATTTGTTCCTCCATATATTAATTTGAAAAGTACTCCTCTTAAATTAGCAACTTTTTTACTATAAGTCGTTAAAAAAAGTATCTATTTTTTTTTTTTCGTCCATAATGAAAAATTTTACTTCAATAATAGAGAATTTTAAGTATTGATCTTATAGACAATGGATAGAAGTTTAGCCTTAAATCTTAATGAACATTATGAAAACTGAGCAAGAAAGGAAAGACAGAAGAAATTACTTGGTTGTAAAGCTCTCGGAATAATTCAGGCAATGAAATATTTCTGCAATCGAATTTCTACACTTCTGCTTGAGGGAAGCCGATTCAGAAAGAAGAGCGTTGCAATTTTATTTCCATTGACATACCACCAAAAGACATAATCAAGGAAAGGATCCAAGCGAATTAAGCATCCATTGGAGCAAGAGTTAAAAAAATCCGTGACGTAATTTACAAACAAATGTCTTTAAGAAACTGTTTGCTTTATCTGAATAAGGCATATTATCTCTCACCATTCTGAGAAAAGCATTGTGATGTGAAAATATTTATTTTCCATCAAGAAAAGTATTGATTTCTTTTCCGAAAGTGAACTGTTATCTCTTTGGTAAAGTAAATTGTATTCTATTGAAAATAAAAGATAATCGAAACATTGATTTATCTCTTTATTTTTATAGCCATTTTCTTCCATTCGAAATTTGAATCACTGACTCAGCAACTTATATTTGTGAAAACCATTAATAAGATCGTAAAGGGCATTGAAAATACCCTTTTTATTGTTAAAATGCTGCTATGAAAAAGGATAAGCGGAATCGTTTCGAATTAAGGACGCTGGAAACAGTTTTTTAGTAGCAGCGATATTAATTCTGTTGTAAAATTCGGACAAAAAAGAATGCTCTAAGAATTCATTTTTTACATAATATATACAGAGTGTTTCAAAACTTCATATACAGACTTGAAGGGGAATTGGAGAATATTAAAAAGAAATCATTGTTAAGTGGAAAATCATGAGTGGAAATGGATAAGTGGTATTGCATCCACCTCTCAAGGTCGACAAGTATGGCTTCCTCATTTCTGATGCATGCTGTATACGATGAATCCAAATCACTTCAAGATTTTTGAGTTAACAGATATGCCCAATGTCTATGGTCTAGTTAACTGAAAATTATGTGCTACACATTTTTATCTAGAAAATTATCCCACGAATCAAATTATCATATGTGTGCCCTAGTACATCAAATATAAGAAGACTGTAACTATTTCGTCGCAAGGATACAGGATATCGGACATGAATATCCGCACCAGAAAAGGGACTGTTACATATTGTGGAAATAAGTATTGGAAGCAGGGAACATATGCTTTCCGCTATCACCAGATTGTCTTCGCTGTCTTTCTGGAGTTATCACCACTGCTAGAATTTTCCTTCCTAACACTGCAAAGGGATTTAGGTATTGCAACCGGACAATTACCCACGATTTGTCTTACTGGCCCAAAAGTGTATCAGCTAAATTGTTATCAACTTGAATTTTACAAATTCTCTTCAGTTCTGCGATAAAACTACTTTTTTACATAAAGGTATTTTTAATACGGGCGAGCGCGTACATAGGCACATAAACATCCTTTATGGAACATGATCGCATGTCAGACAAAATATATTCTTTTTTAATATGTAAACAGACTGACTCGTTAGCCTATATTCCTTACCACCTAGTCTGGACTATCCCAAGTATCTGATCTTCCTTTAGGTGGTTCTTTCATGTTCTGTAACCTGTTCGACAACAAATGTGATTTCCCTAAGATGAGAAACCATTTTATTGGATCACTTCAGTATTTGATCATTTGCACTGGATCTTTTGATACCGCTGGAGGGACATGGAAGCTCTTTCGTGTAGCCCATAATATGATCTGATTTAATTAACCTGGATTATTTCATTTGGAGTGTGGAGGAAATTGAAGACCATTGTTTGAGACATATTAGTAACGTCTAAAATGTTGGAACGAATCAGCATCCATGCAGCTACAGTACGTAAAATACCAGGTGTCTTAGAAATTGTGCACTTGCTCATGTAGTATAGGTGTTATGCATCCGTCAGTGCAAATGGACGTGATTTCGAACACTTTCTGTGATGAACGTACAAGATTTTGTAATTTTTTATTTTGTAAAACTGCTTTTTACACCTGTTTTTATTATGTCCGTCTTTTATGTGTTTCTTGTCACTTCCCAGCCGGCCATACTTTGTCATTATGTTTCCTAAAGATGTTTTCTTCTATCTATAAGGTGTGCTCGAAAAATTCGGGACACTTTTTTATAAATAAAAAAATCGATAATCATTGAAAAAAGGGATGTAAACATTTTTTTATAATTATTAGTTTTATTACTTAATTGTTGCTTATATCCTATTTCATATTGATTGTAATAATCAGTACACAGAAAACGAAGTTTTTAAAATTTAACGTAATAGACTTTCATAATGTTATGAAAGTCTATTAATAATAATGTCTTAGTCTATTAATAATATTGATATAATGTGATAATGTTATGATGCTTATTTTTTTTAAATTTGTTATCATTATAAGAAAAATTGTCTGATTACAGTAAACTAGCTTTATTTAGCTTTTAAATTAAAAACTATAAAAATATACAAATTTAATCTCAAAATTAAAAACTCAAGATCTCTATTTTATTTGTTTCATACTTTTTATTGTTTATTCATGATTTAAGTTTTTTTTTATACTATTATAATCATTTTATCCAAATTCCTTACTAGTAGATTTCAGCTATACAGAACCAAAATTTAAACAAATTAACCTATTAACTGTAAAATAAGTTTCGAAAATATTAAAATATTGCGTTATCAATAATATTACTTCATACGTAAAATTTCGATATTCAAACATACCAGCATATCATCGTCATTCAGCATAAGTATAATTAAATAAAGCTTTTCTAAAACATAAAACTCTTTCTAATAAGAATCTAAATTGTAGCTTCTTATAATAATTACAGAGCTTAGATAATATTGATGATTATCTCAACACACTATAAGTACAAAAATCTGAAAAGCGAGAAGTTACATTTAAGCTGAATTAATCAAGAAATTCTCATATGTATTTTATTACCTCCTATTTGTGTAAACAAACCCATTTGAGATCTAGCTTTATATATGAAAGGTAATTTCATTTCGACAAGTTCCTCAGGTAAGCTAATATTTAAGATAACTTCATCTATCTTCGAGGCTATCTTGAAGCATTTGATCATTATGTAGTCTCCGGAAACTTCTAGGCACATGTCAACAATTCTGAACATTACTCAACAATGTGGATGAGATTACACGTTAATAATTGAATCACTATAATTAAATTTTTCCTCTCAATCTTCTTTAAATAGAAGACTCGATATCTAATTTTTGGAAATAATTGAAATTAATTCAGACGCATAAAATTAAACTCATAAAATTTGAATGAGAAGATGAAAATAAAAAAAATCTGCTTGTAAATATTGAATGCTCTCATTTTATTCTATTGATAATAGAGACGTCATATATTAAGATGTGATTGATTTTTACAAATAATTATAAAAATGTTACCAATTGATTCAAGTATTTAACATAAAATAAACTTTTTATATATATAAATGAATTAACAAAATAAGCCAAGCAAAGAGGGACGCAACCGAATAAAAACTACAACCAATAGAAAAAGAATCCGAATTAACATTAAAATTTAATTCCGAATTAAATTTTAACTTCGATTTCGATCTAATATAAATGGTCGTAATTTTGATTCGGTTGTGCTCCTTTTGATTGGCTAATTTTGGTAATTAATTTAGATCCATCTGTATTTTAGTTGTAGCTGCATTTGCGCCCACTAACTACAATGATTGATTTTTTTAATTTTAAATTTTATACTTGTTTGAATCCGAAATAATTTTTAGTCTCGTTTCCGTAATTATTTTCCTTTTTTTCATTTACATAATTATATAAATTTAGATTTGTTTCATTAATAGGATTTAATTCATTTAATTTTTCATTTTTGTGAATTTTTAGTGCTTAATTCCGAATTAAATTTTAATTTCGATTGCGACCTAATTAGTTTCGATTTAATTTTTGTTGACTCAGGAATTCTAGCATGCGAATAAAAACGTTTTATTACAAATACATATTTATTAATCTAATAATACATAGAATCATTTCTTACTTTTCAGTCTTCCATTTAAAATTTATAATATAAACATTATATAAACTTGGAAGAATTTTTTTCTTCTCAAATTCAGAATTAGGTGGCACATAGATGAATAAAAATTTATTTACGCTATCTTATTGACTTAATATTGCAATTGCATTTTTACAGTAATATAATGCCATTAACAATGAACAGATGTATAAAATTCCAGAATGTATTAAGAAATCTAAACTCTAGCTACACTTCTCAGAATTACGCATAAATATAATTATTAATCGGTGATATTAAGCAGAAGCATAATTTCGACTCTGCAGCTTCTTTGTTATTTATATTAATTATCTCTTAGAAAAAAATATATAATTTAAATACATAATAAAATTGAGAAATGAAATAATAAAATGCATATGAAACAATGGATTGTCAAAGCTTAATGAAAAAAAAGGTTGTGTAAAAAATAGATGATGCAAATGTGTTTACAATGTTTACATGCCCTTCTTTTTAGAATTTTTTTTTTCCTTTTTTAAGATTTCTTAGGAACTAATTAAATTTCTAAAAATATTATTAAGTCATATCTTTAAAATGCAGGTTATTATAAATTGTTAAGGAAATTAATTCAGTAGAGACACAGTAAGAAGTCCTATAAGCCTATTAAAAAACGTTAGTTTCATTTAAAAAAATGTAGTGTGCACGTGGCAGATCTTGCAGATATCAACAACACGCATGCAATCAACAAATATTTATTAATTTACCGTAATAGGAGAAAAATCTCACACCTCCTATAGAGAACGTATTCCCATTTCAAACTTCAAACAAAAATTTTACTTCAATAACTTTAAAACACATGAAAAGGTATATATATTTTTTTTCATCAAAGCAATTAAAATACCTAGAAAACCGAAATTATCCTTGTAACATTGATATTATCCTAATTCTTGTATTTTCATAAACCTTCATTTCTTATGACCAAATTCAATTTCAAGTCTCAAAATGATCATTGAGTAGATAGCCCATTAACTTGCTATTTCTCCAAACTTTTTTTAAAAAATTATATTTAATATGGCATCAACAGGGCAGGAAAGCAATTATTATATAATTTATTAGCTATTCTAAGAATATCAGATGTTTAGTTATATTTATATAATCATAAAAAATATTTTGATAACAAAATTTTATATCATTTATCTTAAATCATTTGGCATCTTTTTAAGAATAAAATGGTTTCTTGAGGCTAAAATATATAAGATAATTAATTTTGCTTTATTATCTATGAAACGTCTAATGAGGAAAGACATATAATCAATAGACTTAACGACCAATTTCTTTTTAATCTTCACTTAAAGGGAACATTAATTTCAATCAATCCCTTTCAACCTCATTGATAAATTAATTATCATTCACAGTTAATTTTGTGAATCCTTTAATTAGGATTTTGAAAGGACGATTGTAAAGACCTTCGCCTTTCATTTGAAATCTGCCATGAATATATGTTGACGGTATTCAGAAGGTGCACTTTAATTGTGATCTAATAGCCAATTTTTAAACTCATAGGGATATATGCACACTTAAACAGTTAGAAAGCTATTTATAATTTTATTATATATAGTTTGCATCGATATTTATATTACATTAAAAACATTTTTAATTCTATTTAGATCCAAAGTAAAGTTTTTACTTTTACTTTGGGTCTAAATACACAATAATTTTAATAGATAATCAATCAATAAACAATAAACCATTTGTAATATAATTTTAAACGTTGAACAGTCATTTTCAACAATACGCATACCTTGGGTCCAGCATAATTTTAAACAATAAGTAATTATATGAAACATTGAACATTCCTTGTGT
>JAPMOQ010034492.1:494107-547262 GCA_026543055.1 Argiope trifasciata
TTCTTGTATCAAACATTATTTTAAACAGTAAACATTTCTTGTATCAATCATAAATTTTAACAATGCACATTTATCTTAAGCAATAAACACCCCTTGTGTCAAACATAATTTTAAACAATCATTATGCCGAACATAATTTCAAACAATAAATTAATACTTTAAACAACAAATATTCCTTATGCTGAACATTTTTAAACAATAAACATTCTATGTGTCGAACATTTAACAACAAACATTTAAACCATAATATTAAGCAATAATCAATCTTCGACAATTAAAAATGATTAGAGTAGTTAGCCTTAAGAAGTTTTAACCATTTAAATGACCTGAAAAACCTTTGTAGAAAAAAAAGGAAAAGAAAAAGAAAACATCAATTGATCTGCATAAACAAAATTCAAATCTTCATCATTCTGTCAGGTTCAGTCACAGACAAATTTATTTTTCAAATTTTTTGTATATGAAGTACATTTTACAAACTTCGTGATAAATCGGAGGACAGCATAGAAATTAAGGCTTCTCAACCATTGCCAACAGATTAACTACTGATTCCAAACTGAAAATATACTTTTTATTTCATTTATATTAATTTTATCATTTAGAATTATATATATAACAGTTTAGATACTTAATGGATTATGTTCAAAGTGGACGATTTAGTTTATTGTATAAAAATATTAATAAGAAACAAGTAAGTTAAATGGCACTTTTAAATTAATAACTGAAATTGTCAAAATTCATTATAATTGTAACATTGCAGAATAGCAAAAAGGAATAAAATATGTTAAATATAGCAATTACAGGGGAAATCGGAATTCACGATTGAATTTAAAACCCAGAAGTTAATAATCCTAACCCTAATCAATAAAGGAACTTCATTCTTTCCCATTATGTGAGGTAAATATTCTTGAACTTCAGTTAAAAATTATTCTAAGGATATTGTTAATGATTGAAATTATTTCTACTTCCTTATTATTAGCAAACTAAAAATTTATAACTATAATAGAGAATGAATGGAATCATTTGATAACTTTGTCTCTTAAAACTTCCAGCAGAATCACAAAAATAAATTTTTTAATTAGGCAATACATTAAATCTTTCTTCGTATTTTGAAAATAATATAGGCGCTATTAATTGCAATTATTTATGATTATTACATAGAGATAAAGGTTTAAGGCTTCATACATTTGTTATCTGTAGTTAATTCAAAGCCCTTTTCAAATTTAAATCTTTTTATTACTCACGCTTCCTTCGATTACTAATCATTATTAGAATATTCACAACTACAAACTAAGCATGAATGGGAAAATTTCAGCTTTTGTTATGATAATAACATTAAATCTCATTGTTAATGGTTATAATTAGCTTAAATTAAATGTTATTTGTTCAAAAAGGAATTCAGAATCTCCTGAATAATTCGCAATACCCAAAGAATGAGGTTATCGATTAATGATAAGTCTGGCGCAATATTTTGAATTAAGTAAAATAAGCGAGGTAGATATCTTAAATACGCCGAAAAGTTAATTAAAGAAATATGGAAATATATTGTTTCATATAATAATATATATCTTCTTTCTTCTTCTCTAATTAATTTTTTAAAAGAGAATGGAAAATATTTTCATTGTTTCCTTATTTTTATTTTTAATTTTCCCCCAGAAAAAATAACTATGTTCAATTCATCTGTTTTTCTATCTATTTGATCGTATTGTTCATGAATGGCATATTAATAGGAATTATTATAATTAAATCAAATCATTAATTCAATGTTTGAAAGAGAATTCAGATTGGAGTAAATGATTGTAAACACCCAGGAAACGGATTTATTGCTGATTATTAATATTAAATTTGGAAAATAAGTAATGGGGATGCTCTTGAAAATATGCAGAAAAGATGATTAAAAATGATGAACATTTTCCTCAGTTTCTCTTTTCTCCTTTCTCCTTTTACTTGAATATTTTTTTTAAATGGAAAAAATGCCTTGTTTTTTTAACTTTATTTTTATAATTATTAATTTCCATCTCGAAAAAACAATTCTTAACTAGGAAGGTGCGGTATCTGGTCTAAGTATCGAAAATTGTGATTGAAAGTCCACAAATGATTGATTTTCGATCATCCCTATTCAATTTTTAGCTTACTAGAATGGATTGACCCGACTGCTTCTTGTTTAAGAACTTCACTACACTTTTCAAGCGGTGCACTTTTTCAAGCGGTTTCAGCAAATGCGTTTTATTAAATATTTCAGCTATTTCCTTGTAAAATGTCTGAAATAGCACTCCTAACTTTTAGTGTACCAAAATTATACAAGTCTTATCAGCTAATGATTGCCTTATATAGTAGAGAGTCAAAGACTTTTAATGAAGAAGGAAGTGATTTAAGTTGCGAGGAAAATTATACAGATGATTTATTCGATGAAAGCTCGCATTCAACTACGTAAGTTCAAATATAATTGATTTTTCTAGCTATAATGTATTTTGAAACTTTTCAAAAATAGATTAATAAACTAAGAGAAATATCAACAGGATTTATAGACTTTATATTAGAAATTAACTTGTATGGTTCAAATGTCCCACTACGAAAGACATACAAGCCGATAACAAAAATGTTCAAAATCACCCATCGTCAATTTAAAAAAAAAAAAATCGATTTTCGATTATATTGTTTTATATATAACTTTGTATACTTGAAATATGAATATGATTTAAAAAGTAAAAAGTAGTTTTGGTATTTCTAGAATATTATTTGTTGTAGCATGTAATTTGAGAAAAAAAACCGTATGCTCCAGTGCCATTACACTTTTCAATGATAATATATTTCGAAAAATGTCTAAAACATATTTATATATCGAGAAAGATATCTGAAAAAAAATATTGGCTGATTTTCATACCACTACTTTCACTCAAAAATTTTATTTGAGTTCAAAGAAAATACCGCTTCGTAGAGCACACCATATTGGTTATTTCTTAAATTTTTCTTTCCTCAGTTTAAGGGTTGAATAAAATCTGTCATTTCAACTTGTGTCACCTTTTCTGTCTACTTATAAATAATTTGTATTACTAATAATTGATAATTATTTTGAATTATTAACAATAATTCAGAAAAAAATAAATCTTAAAATCAGTTGTGCCTTTCTATCGTCTTATGAATAAAAGCTAGAAACTTCAATGATGACTACTCGCTAGGGGGAAAGAAGTCGATGGTTTTCAGTGCGTCATTCTTTGACGTCAGCGCTCATTTTTCCAGACCTAATAGGGAATATCCATGAATAAACTTAAGAAGTTACTGACAAAGCTTTTATGCAGAGTCTTTCATGGCAAAACGATGGTGTTCTGGTTGATCGTAACTTTCACGTTATATTAATTTTAATACAAGGATGTTTTCAGCATTCCATGAATGAAATTTCGGCATAGAAAGATGTATACGTGCTTGCATTGAATGATTAACGATGATGTCGTTGTAAGAGTGATGTCACCATGAATGAAAGTTATTTTTAGACACGTCATGGGGATTTTACTCTTTCAGAGGGTTAGCTTTGTTTTCCAAAAGTGAAAGGCCAGTATAGTATTCTTGAAAATAATATATGATAAAATGCAACGCGATGGATAATGGATGTTTGAAATATGCTACTTTGCATTTGTTATTTTATATATTCCTTTGCTGTACTTCCTATTTTTAACATTTTTTCTAATTAAAAAACAGCGGATTAATGGAACTTCCCATTTCTTGAATGAAACATAATCCTCTATTTAATCTTTTGTCATGTTAATTTAATGATCTAAAAAGTCTCGAATAAGGGAAGAAAATATATGATAAAAATCATGAATAAACATTCAGGTATGAAATAACTAAAAAAATCAACAAATTGTTCTAACAATAAATATGGTAAAAATTGTATTTATTTGATGACACTTTTATATGGCATGTAAGATGCACTTTTTTAATACTTTGATTTGATTCTGAAACCTCTTGAGGCGGACTGTTGATCTATTACAAATAAATATTCGATACACAATATCTCAAAATTTCAGTCACCAATTTTGAACAGATGTACAGATTATAAATCATATTAAGAGAAATGTGATAATTAAGTGTAAATTTTCTGCATCATTTCAAACGTTACACAAATAAATCAGCTGGGAGCAGAGTTAACACAGTGATTATATTTTAATATTACTAAATAATTTTTTAATAAAGATGTATCAAGGAATTTTTTTAAAAAAATTAAGCAGGCTCTCTGCTTTTCAACGAATCAATTAGTATGACTAGACGCATGATTAGTAAGTACTCATTCATGAATTATTGTTGTTTCATCTTTCTTTGCGTTGAAAACTTAATTCGAAAGATATAAATGCACTAGAAAAAAATAACTTTCATTTATAGCTTAACATATTTGATAGGGAAAGTTTTATACCTTGTATAAGGTTGTTTTTTTTAATTTTTTAACACCTTAAATAAAATTTAAATCTATTCATTTCTATGTCATAATTATATCAAATATATGTATGTATGTTCTGCAATTTTCATAATGAATCAATTTAGTTCTCTAACAAGTGGAATAATAGCGCCATTTAGGCAACCTTGCAAATATATCCCCCTCTACAATACTAAATTGTACCAAGAGTTGTAATTAAAGTGTAAATTAAACAGATTTTACTTGTGAAAAAGTAATAAAATACATATTTAATGACTTTGTTTATAAGAAATGCTTTATAAATACATAAATTCATATTATTATTTACAAAACAATAAGAAAGCAAAATTAAACAAAATTATTGTTGGAAGTATTAAAATATCTTTTCATAATAAACTAGATACATGATGAGTTTTTATAACCAAAACTATATTTAATGAGAGCCTAATCGCTCTGAAGAATAATAATTATTTTTATGATGAATGATTGCATCAACTAAACAGTAAATAATGCATAAAGTATATTTCAAAGTTATAATTTAGTCTTTACATAAGCACAAAAAAAAATAAAAAATACAGATTTGATAAAAAATATTTGCTTCTGACAATGAAACTTTAGTTTTTTTGTCAAATCAACAACATTGCAAGCAATAATTATGCCAAATTTCCTTAATTAATATCGGAAAGTTAGGCAAATAATTGCAACATACCATCAATTTTTCATATCCTAAATGACAGGGAAATCCAATTAATTTCTAAGGCAATACTTTCTCCTATAATGCGGTTAAAATTTATTTCGGAGAATGTTTGAGCTATTGCTTTTCTTTGTGGTTTTGAGCGAGGAATTAAATTGTCTTTCATCCAATGCCTTTATTCCTCCAGAGTGTTTCAATATTCATGGAATATCATTAATTGGTGATTCCCAAAGTCAAGCACTCGTTTGGTGCAGACTTGCATGGGCGCGAGTAATCTATTTAATTATGAACGCCAGACATAAATATGAAATGTAAAACAATTTCTTGCTTCAAAGGTTCTTTAGCAATGGTTTTTTCAAAGAAATGCTAATAGTATTTACTTTAAATTGCTTCAATCAGCAATAATATATTCTTCAAAACAGTTCCTAATAGAAGCACCATAACATTACGTGAATTCTGTAGATTCCATGAACTAAATAGTAATTTAATTGATCATTCAAAGGCATGAAGAATGCAGATTTATTTGCTTAGAGTAGTCCGGATCTCGTTCCATGCTGTTTCCAACACTGGAAAGAAGCAACCGTACTAGAATTTCTCACGAAGGTTAAAATTTTGTTTATATTGCAGACAATCCACAAAAGCGTGTTTGAAAACAAATTTAAAAAACAGCATCTCCCAAACTGCAATATTCATATTTTTAATTTATTTTCCCCCTAAGGTATATAATAATTATTTAAACACAGTTAATATGTTCGACCAATCTATTGGATTCTAGTCGAATCACCAAGTAGAATATTTGTGAAACATAATGGCTTTGCTAAGCATTATATAACAAATTAATAACCTTCAATGACAGCATATGTAATTGTATTCTAAAATGAATTTTACTTTTGATGGAATGTGTAACAACTTTTCATTCATTTGTAGTATTGAATGTTCTACATAATATTTGATTTTTTTTATGAAACACTTCCTAAGGAGAGGGAGCACCTCATAATTATTAATGAGAAGCTTTATGCATGATGGTTGGTTCTCATGATTTTCGTGAGTTCCGAAAAAGGTTAAGATCTGCCTTCTCCCATCGATGACGAGACGAACTTCCTTAGGGAAGGATTGTGCTGTGGTAGTTGTTGTCCTTAGGACGCAGCCCTAGCTCATTCTGGGGTAACTGTTACAACAGTTCGGTCATTCAAGTGTTTTCGTGTGCCAGTAGTATAGTACCAGTTTCCGTGAATCAGAGTAGACAGTTTGTTTTGGTTTATAAAAGAGCACAACAAAATAGATGTAATATGATAAATCTCACTAAATTTAAAAATAGAATGAAATGATATTGAAGATTTTATTAACCTGAAGATTTTAATATGGTATCAATCTATGAAAAATTTAATCGGTATAGATGAATAATATGGATGGTAATAACGAGTTACACAGTTTTTGTTTGAAAGAAGATTTGGTATTTATCAGAAGAAAGAAATTTCCGTTGACGTATTTCTTATATTAAGCTACCTTATATGGTTTTTGCTAACCAGATTGAAAACTACATTCCGATATTTATTATTTTCTATCAAGATTGCAGATGTTTGCAGAAAATCACCCGATGTCTAATAAATAATATTTTTTTTAAATTTCCAATGCCGCTTCAGGAAAGCTAATAAATTGTTTTATTTCGTATTTATTGATTCATAAAAAGCAAAAAGCAAATTTAAGGGGATGGAAATTATTCAAAAAGTTAAGATTCATTAATTCAAAGAATATTTTGATAGTACACATTTTTCTTGTTGTACGAAAATATTTATTGAAGGACATAAAAATCTGTAATTTATTCATTAAATTCATAAATTATTACCTATAATGTTAAGAGCACAGAGAAAAAAATATTGCAAATAAAAACTTCTTTTTATTTAAAAAATCTATTAAGCATTGGTGGTTATTGAATGCTGAATTACTCTGTTTACGTAAGATGAAAGCTAAACGAGAAAATTATTCATCCCTAGAGTATGTTTATTATTCTATTTCGATTAGTTTCAGGCTTCATTGCTATCAAGTCTAATCCAGTTTTATTTACTTCATTCTATCTTGATTCTTGCAAAAAGGCCCTAGTCACTTCAGGGAATAAAAAAAACTGCTTTATTTGATTCTCAGACTTTGATAGCTGTCAAGCCAGCTTTCTTGTTTTCACCGTTACATCGGATTGCTCTTTATTTCGTAATATAATCTTTTGAAGGGAAGCTCAATAAATAAAGAAGTATGGTTAAGTCAGTTTACAAGAGTGACGTGATTTAAGAAAAAGACCGGTTTTCTTCATTAAATTTTACCCATGTCAAAGTTTATGGCAAATATCTTTCTTTTGGTAGGAAGTTGTAAGGGAAAGACTACAAAGACAGTACTTTATATTTTGACAATGACAGAGAGAAGAACGAAATTAAGTTTCTTTATCTTCAAAAGTGTGTAAAATGTGAATGTTAACGGACATTTTTTGATTGGTATTATATCTAATATTAATTATTCTGATTATTTTGTCAAGTGGTTGTGAGTTTTAGTATTAATTATGCAATATTTAGGAATGTAATGTAATGTAATATGTAGGTATATAATGTAATGTAATATATAGTTAAGTAATGTAATGTAATTTCTAATATACATTTATGTAATGTAATGTAGAAGGATTTAATATTTAATATGTAGTCATTGTTGAATTGTAGTATGAAATATGTAATATTTAGGTATATAATGAAATATGTATTATGTAAGTGTAATGTTTTATGTAGTTATATAATGTAATGTAATATGCAGTTATGCAACATAATGTAGTTTTTAATATCTAATTATTAGTTTTCTACCATTATTTAATAGAATAAAGTGGATACTTAAAACTGATGAGACATTTAATATCATCCATTTAAAACAATAAAAAAATACACTGTCTCTCGAAATACAAGCTTATATTCAGAATTCTTTCACAGAAGATGATTTCCCCACTTTCCCTTTACAAACCTTACACATAATTGGAGAAGCTGACTTGACAAGGGACCGTCATTCCTATTGCTAGATAGTGAAAATACTCGAAAATGTGCAGTCTACTTCAAGGAATGCATTATATAGATATATTTACACTGGCAAGAGTTTGATTATCAAACAGCAAATATACGATTTGGCATTCCAATACAAGTCACACTTTCAATAAGTTAACCAAAGTACTGCTTTAATATGAGGAGATATAATAACAGTAATGCAAATTATTGAAATTTCAAACTCTGTAGGAAATCACTTTTGCTATCATGTGCCAAAAATAACTCATTGCATAAGTGATATAGATGAAATTAAACAAATACCCGATCTTTTCCTCATAGGATATTACCAATATTTCCAAATGTTTTTTTTTGTATTTTCCCACATGAAATCTCCATATGCTGCTATTATTAACTTTAGATCCTTCTGAATTATCATAAACATAGCCTAATTTACAGAAAGTAGACCACATACTCGATATCACATTAAGAGCACAATTTTTATGGGAAATTACTCATAGTATCCCCTATTAGGAAAATATCTCGATGTTTTCTCTAGTATATTTCATTAATAGAACAAAATAAGTGAAAATCCTAATCGATGAATACTACTAATTTGAGAATATTGTAATGTCCATGGATTACATAATTTCATTTTTTTGTTATACATGCTACAAAAGACTTAAGCCACATAAACTATTACTATTTTGAAAAAAAAAGAATACAGATATTTATGTAGTGATATTAATGGCAGATAACTATTTTTTATTACTATTTCAGCATATTACAGCCGTTTCTGCAAAGATTCTGAGCCCAAAATTCTTGTTTCGTCTCATTTTAAATGAAAAATAATAGATGATACTTTTCAAAAACCTGCTATTATTTCTTTTAAATAAGATGCCACTATTTCTGAGATTGAATGCATTTTTTTGGCTAAAAATCTGAAGAATTAGTTTTTTTATAATTAAATATATGCAATTTTATACTTTTTATATTAAATATTTTATGCACGAAATGCTACTAAAAGTTCCCTAGGTTTTTTCTTCATATTAAATTCATCTCAATGATTGTGTTTTAAAGGCTTCTATGAATTCAAAGAAAAAAATGCCACCATTATTCTCCTCATATTTTAAATACTTATTCCTAACACTTGGAGTAAATGTACTCACTTCGGTAATGATATTCAATCTAAACTTATACTAAAACTCAACGTGTGCGTGTGTTTGTGTTGGCGCCCTAGAAGTCAGACCGTCGGACCTATAGCTACTAAATCGGGTACATGCATTCTTTGAAGGTCGGGAATGTACACCTCGGAGCCTTTTTTTCAAATTTTTAATTAAAAATTAAGTGGAATTTTCGAACATTTTCCGCTGTAACTTTTGGAAATAATATTGCACAAAGATGATATTTATAGCAAATGAAAGATTAAAAAATTCGCTTTCTAACTATATCAGTATTTTAACATATAACTTAAACCTCTATTTTTAACGAATTTTTTAAGAAATATTTTAACTATATTTTTCAACAATCAACCAAATTAAGATTGAAAAGGAAAAAATTATTTTTTATTAATATATTGTCATTAGATTGACAAAAGCTCAAATTAAAAAATAAATAATTATTGCAAATTAAACATATAAAAATGAAATTTTTAGCACGTGTCAGTATGAAATGAAATAAATATGAAATATATATATACATATACACTGAAGTGACAAAAGTCATGAGATGACTGTTAATATCGTGTCGGTCCTCCTTTTGCCCGGCGAAGTGCAACATCTCGACGTGTCATGGAGTCCACAAGTCGTTGGAAGTCCTCTGCAGGCATATTGAGCCATGCTGTCTGTATAGACGTCCATAATTAAGAAAGTGTGGATGGTGCAGGAGTTTGGGCACGAACGGACCTTTCGATGATGTCCCATAAATGCTCGATGGGATTCATATCGGGCGATCTAGGTGGCCAGATGATGCGCTGGAATTGTCCGGAATGTTCTTCAAACCAATCGCGAACATTTCTGGCCTGGTGACATGGCGCATTGTCATCCATAAAAATCCCATCGTTGTGTGGGTACGTGAAGTCCATGAATGGCTGCAAGTGATCTGCAAGCAGCTGAACATAACCATTTCCAGTCAATGATCGGTTCAGTTGCACCAGAGGACCGAGTCCATGCCATGTAAAAACAGCCCACACCATTATGCAGCCACCACCAGCTTGAACAGTGCCTTGCTGACAGTTTGGGTCCATGGCTTCGTGGGGCCTGCGCCACACTCGAACTCTACCATCAGCTCGTAACAACTGAAATCGTGACTCATCTGACCACGCCACGGTTTTCCACTGGTATAGGGACCAGTCGATATGCTCACGAGCCCAGGAGAGTCGCTGCAGGCGATATCGTGCTGTCAGTAAAGGCACTCGAGTCGGTCTTCTGCTGTCATAGCCCAAGGAAGACAAATTTCGCCGCACAGTCCTATCGGACACGTCCCTCGTACGTCCCACATTGATTCTTGCAGTTATTTGACGAAGAGCTGCGT
Source organism: Argiope trifasciata (assembly GCA_026543055.1). Classification (NCBI taxonomy): domain Eukaryota; kingdom Metazoa; phylum Arthropoda; class Arachnida; order Araneae; family Araneidae; genus Argiope; species Argiope trifasciata. The sequence continues at coordinate 504,747 of JAPMOQ010034492.1, forward strand.
GTCTATTAACATTGACCATTCTACACAGGCGTCTGCGGTCTCGGTCGTTAAGTGCAGGTGGTCGCCCACTGCGCTATCCATGATGGGATGTGATGCCTGAAATTTCATACTCTCGGCACACTCTTGATACTGTGGATCGCGGAATGTTGAATTCACTAACGATATCCGCAATGGAATGCCCCATGCGTCTAGCTCCAACTAACATTCCACGTTCAAAGTCTGTTAATTCTCGTCGTGCCGCCATAAATCACGAAAAACCTGTCCACATGAATAACTTGAACACAAATGAAAGCTCTGGAAAACAAACTGCGCATTTATACTTTTTCGCTGCAATACTACTACCACCTATATATATATATATATTAAATTGAAGGTTCAACGGCTAATTTGTGAAACATTAATAATAGAAATTCCTGTATAAAAATTGACTAAACGAAGTCCATAATTACATATTAAGTAACATAAGAATAAATGCTGTAAAAAATGAAGAATCTTTAGCTTTTATATAAAAAGAAATAAACTTCAATCAACTCAGTCTCTAAAACTGATTGATTTATGAATATTTGAAAATCACTATTCAATAAAAAAAGGTAAATTTAAACCACTTCATCGACCATTTCAAAGAGGATATCCCTATAAGCGTCCATGATTTCTCAAGACTGACAGGCCTGAGAATAAAAATGTTGAATGTTCCAAACATTTCTATTCAAAATTTCATAAGTCTATCATTTGAAAGTTGAAGTGTCAGGAATATTTCGTAGAATATGATTCCTTATAACTAAAAGATATATAAAATTTTGACTTAATAATTTTTTAATTATGTTTATAGACCAAAACAAAACAAAATATTACAATACGAGTCATTTAAGCATCTTTGAAAGTAAAATTAAACGTGAATTTTATAATGAATCTAAGTATTTTTTGTTGAATATTCTGGAAATATTACAGACATTATTCTATTTATTCAGTAGTACACATTATGATTCTCTTTTATTTATATTTTTAAAATCTTTGTTAAGTAAAAAAATTGTATCAATTTGCAGTTTAATCATTTTCACTTTAATTTGAAGTGGAAATTTTGCGAGAGCTGATCAGATAATTAGAGAGGAATGTAGTGCATTACAGACTTAAGACCTTCATAAGTGGATAATGAATTATATGACTATCAAAATTTGACCCTAGAAAATATTTTGATGAAGTAGCTATTTATAGACAGGTTACATAAAGTATTTTATTGACAATGGTGTTACTTAAAACATTTAATTTGTAATTTTAAAAAGAAGTAAGATTGGCGAACCACCTAGTCACCAAATCCGGTCAACATTAAATAATTGCGGTAACTTGCAGTTTTAATACGCAAATAAAATATGAGAAATAAATAGACCAAAGGAAGTTGCTACCTTTGGTATACTGGTTGAGTAACCAGTATTGTGCTTTTGTAACATAATACAAGAATTGTTCACATGAAAAGGTACGAAACGACACTGATGGTATAAATAAAGACTTTATTCAAAGGATACACCATAGGCCAGAGCACAACTATACCGTTGATTAACGAACCAAAGGATTCCTTACTCTTAGAATTCATGTGCCTGTATTAAGATCCAGTCCTTCATACCGTCTTTGCTTTCGTCGTCTGGATTGAATCTCTTCCCTTTCAGATTTTTCAGAAGCATTAATCATTTCAGTACTATTTTCATAATCTCGTGACACTCCGAAGACTATGCAGGTCCATCTAGGACTAAAGACCGGGCTACTCAAGGGGGGTGCGGCTCTGATAACGCCTGTTCATATGTCTCCAGGGTCACAAACACGGGACTGGTCAAGTTCAAGTGGGAGACGCTCGGCCATTCGCCTTACAGCCCTGACATGTCGTCTTGCGATTTTCATGTGTTCGGTCCCTGAAAAAAAATATCTGATACGAAAGAGCTTCAACTCAGATGGTGAACTCCAGGAAGCTGTGAAATACTGGGTCTCGTCATGATATCATGAATTCTGGGAACAAAGAATTCCTCGGCTCATTAATCAATCAAATCGTTGTGCTTAGGCCAGTTGTGTATATTTCGAATAAAGTCTTCATTTATACCCGTAGTGCCGTTATGTAACTTTTTATTGGAATACCCTTTGTATATAAGAATGTAGAAATTGATATAAATATATTATATTTATCCATATTTTATACAATTTAATTTTGTCATTACGAATTTTATCTGATTTATCAAAAAAAAATATATTATCCATTCGAAATGAGACACTTTGAAAATGTATGAAACTTCCTGTTTATTTATTCTTTAATTTAATTTTCTAAAACTAATAGTACTGAGTTTAATTCTATATATTTAGTACACTTAAATAATAGACGATTCAGATGAGATCTACTTAAAACTGGAGGAACTTAAATTAATATTTTAAGAGAAATATTAATTTAAAAGAGGAATTTACGAAAAACGTTACATTATATATTTTTCCAACTAATATGAATTAAATATAATTTAGTATACTTGGAGGGGATAAAATATAAACGTTTGTGAAAATATAATCGTTAGAATTCTACTAATTGCTCTACTAATTGAATTTTAATTTTATCTGCTGATAAAATTAGATTTCAAACAATTTTCAACTGATTCATTCGAAGATCCAACATTTAATCATTTGTAATTAATAAAAGTTTTAGGTTTTTTTCAATTCAATTCAATTAAACTACAGTAGCATTATTAAAATTATGTATGAACTTCTCTACAAAAGATTTATCTTTAGATGATGAAAAAAAATACCTTTTGGAATTACAGTTATTTTAGCTGTGCTAATATTAAAAAAAATGTATAAAAGCCGATTATCATTTTGTTAGTGTTGAGCATTTTATGTCCTTTCATATGCATTAAATTTTTGTAACTGCAATAAAATTTTTGAATTGAAATTTCGAGCTTTTGTATGGAAAACAATAATGATTTATTATTTTCAATAAAAAATTATGTTATTATTCAAGATGTAATTTATTGAATCTAACTAACTTTATTATTTTACATGGTTAAATAAGTCAAAATTTTAATCTGCCAATATTAAACATTAAGGGACTTTATCGAAATCTAACGGAAATTTTCAAATGCAAATTATGTGAATTAAAATTCATATATTGTTATACGAATTTGTAATTTTGTTTCCCTACGCAGATAGTTCCATCATATTGCTAATGATATTCCATATATTGTCATATTGCTAACAATGACTCTTGACCTTGGCCATTAAATCTGTTATATTTGGCGGTTTTGACAAATATATACATGTATGATGATATCTGAAAAATTTTGGCGACAGGTCCATTCGGTCGCGTTTCAAGGTGATCATTTGAGAACATCTTTGACCTTATTTATTAAACTGTGAATTTATAATATTATTATTTCACATAGAATATGATGTTTCTTAGAAATGCCATCAATAGTCGCATGCCTCCACTAGAATATAATTTTAAGAAATATCTCAAATCAAAATTTTTGAAGAGCCCTCAGTTTCAGTTAAAAGGATGTTACGACCTGACTTCACCCCTTAGCGTAAATATAGTTGACTAATCAATGTGCTTTATATTTATTGAATAATTATTAGATAAAAATGAAATGTTCAGCTGTTGTGATAAGAGGCATTCCTTCAAATTTGATTAACATGTTAAAACTAATATTATAAAAATAGCTGGGGGATACAATTTAAACTAATTGCTTATAAACATATATGAAAATTCTGAGCTCATTTTGTACATTATATCCTATCTATATATGCGTATTCTCCATAAATGTTTTATCCCTGCATTCCATACATTAAGAACTTTGACAAAGAACTTCAGTTGTAATCCTTAGAATAAATATTGAATCTCATGGAATTTTTACGTTTATTGCCTTTTTTTACATGAGAAAATACATATTGACCGACTACAAACATCTGGAAATATCAGGTGTAAAGTAATGTAAGTATATATTTTAGATACCAGATAAAGGTTTGTTCTTTTAGCACTTCACTTTGTTGTATTTATATGCAATCGGACGGCTTGAAAAAATAGATTTCATGTTATAGGATTTCTTTCGAAATTTGATAAAAATTTATAAATTTTATCTAAAATTTATATATTAAATTCTACCCGTACGGTTCGGATCGTTTTTGAAATATGGTAGTAATAGATACATTTCCTTTCTGAAAGATTTCAAGAAAGAAATCAAAGAATGACAAATAATATGCTGCGAGAAGTAAGAATGCGATTTTGTAAGAATGTGAACTTGGATATTGCATTTCCGGAAAAATTTTCTTCAAATATGCAGTTTTAAGTTTCAAATCAAGAATTTTCTGTAATTTACTAGTATTGCATTTGAAGATAAAACGTTAAAGCAGCAAAATGCATGATCTATCTATCTATCTATCTATCGATCTATCAAAAATTGCCGAGATTCAGATCAGTGTTTTCAGTGAATGTATGTTATCTTATACGGATAAAATGGATTTGTTGAACTTAATAAACGTATGTGTCTGTCGTGACATTCAACTACTGTTATCCTGCTTATTAGCTCTCGTCTGATCCATATTGGCAGTTGTAATTTCTTAATCATGTTACTGTTACTTCAACCATTCTTCATCTCACAGGAAACATTATGGTCATTGATCCCGTACATAATTGTCTTAAACGCAGTAGAGCAGCAGCAACAGCATTTTCATACCGCTGATAAAACAGCTTGACTAATAAGGCGCGTTCACTTAGTGGCAACTCAGGCTACGGGCGAATTCTAGCAGAATAATATAAATTCCGGTAACCCTTCTTTTTATTTTCCATGTCATGTTACAAAGTACCCGTATAAGTAAATTAAATAGTAAAGTTTTCGATTGCTACTCCAAAGTTTCCCCTAACGGCGTTTTTGTTACTAATATTTTGTGATTTATATAAATATTTTATCAAAATATATATAAATCACAAAGTCTTACGTATGGACGATTTACTTAATACTGATAAATTAAGCATAGAAATAACTAATGCTTCGTTTTAGGCCTTTATATGTTTTCAAATAAATAATAATTTATTTTACTCATTTGATATAGAAAGCTAAAACTAAAATTTTCTTTCATTTTTTAATAGAAGGGGTAAAATTTTTAAGATAATGTTTACCAAGTATTTTCATAATCATTTTAAAAATATGCTTGAAAGTCTCAAAGTTTTAGCATAATGCATAAATGCAAAAGTCATTAAAAAATATTTTATTTGGGGAATTAATTTCTTAGATCTTAAAAAATTCTGCTTAGCTTTTAATTTTCTTTTTTTTAAACTTATATTTGACTCAAAATTGAATTTTTCTTTTTATTATAAAACTTGAAAAACGAATTGCTTTGTTTATACTAAAAAGTTGATTTTAAAGATAAACACTGAAATAATTATTTTTTATAATATCTATGGAAAGCTGGTTATGCTTTTAAAATCTTTCATATTCTATGTCACTATTGAAGGCTTTTTTTTTCAGTGTTTAGTCATATAAGCATTGAGTATCCTAAAAAAGAAGTTATGAAGATATTTATCTAAATAATTTGTTCTTGGTCAATATTTACAAGTCACCTAAAACTCAGTTTATGTTTTTATATCAAGTGTGTCATTCTATATGAGATTTTTAGATTTTTATACTTTTGTTATTTATATATTCTTTGAAGAGTTTTTTCTTTAACCTGAGGCTGAATAATAGAGTTTATTTTTTCATATTAACTTTCTTGAATTTTTAGTTAGTCTATGCACTATCTCCATACTTTTTATAATGTAAAAATATTTTTTAGTCTAAAAAAACGTCTTCTTTCTAACAATATACTTCTGAAGTCAATTATTGAAAAATATTAAATTCTGAATTACCTTTACATTGTTGTGAACAAAATATTTTAAAATATATAGTTTTACTTTTTTAAATTTAAAATTTAAAAGCAGAAATTTAATAACAAGTGAAATGAATACCCAAAGACTTGAATACTTTATTCTTTTATATTTTGACTAAAATTAAAAACAAATGTACAAAGATTCTATTTCTAAATCTATTATTTAGTATGTGTATGTGTAATAAATTTGAATTATTAACTTTCATATTTATTTTTCTAATCACTTAAAATTTAAACTTAAAAAATCCTTTTAATGCTTCTTTTATATTGTTATTCAAAATTTATGGTAATTACATTAAGAGGCGATTGTACGCAAGTAGAAAAAAAATGTTTACATTCATTGTTTATTTTGAACTTAATCTGTGAAATACACGAAATGGCACATTCAGCAGATGAGATGCTTCAGGTATGATGGTTGGATCTTGCCACTCTGGATGTGCACGAAAAGGTGGGGGTTTGAATCTTCCCCTCCATGACGGGCATAATCTTAGGGAAGGGTTGTCTCATCCACAGTCCCCACCAGTGTTGCTGTTACGGTGGTCCTGTCATTTAATATTTATTAAATTCGTGTGTCTTCAGGTGGGTCGGAGAGTCCGGTATGTGGCTTTTCTCAAAACTCCTTCATTATTGATAACAAGTTATTTGGAATTACATGAATTATTATTCATAAAAAGCATAATTTTAGTGAAAGTTTTTCAGTAGATACAGCTGTCTGGAAATTATGTTGAAAAAGCAATTTTTAGTTTGCAATTTCAATTACCCATCAAACTACGTTTGGGAAATTTTATTGAATGCTGTCATTAGTCACATTCTTTAGAAAATTCTTTTCTCCTAATAGTGGTAATCCAGAGAAAATTCAATATAGAAATTGGGCTGTTGTCCTGGCTTAGGGGTAGCGTGTCTTCCTAGTGTTCTATCGTCCAGGTTCTGGCTGGGTTGTTATTCTGTGTTCTATCTGTGAGTTGTGTGAATTGTCACCCTGTAAAAAAGGGTTGTGGAAGCGAATGCGAAGCATGAAGTAGCTAAATCGTACTCTTGAACCTAGTTGGCGCTACTGAAAAACAAGGGACGCTAGTTTGGGCTGATTATCGCCGACAGCGAGCTTGTCATTGACAATTGCCATTGGCAACAACATATGGAAATGGTGGAGAAAAAGAGATACTTTCTTTATATATCTTGGTAACAGTAATCTGCCTTTAATTTCCAATCGGATTATCTCTTGGGCATGCGATAAAAAAAACCACTATGATTTTTTAATTTTTATTGTGTTTGTATAATCGAAGCGAAATCGACTTCCAATAAAAAGAACCTTAAAAATTAATTGATAGAGTGAACGGTAATAGATGCTGAATGCAACAACAAGAAATCATTTTACAACTATTACTAAAAGTATTTAGACCTATTGGGAAAGTAATAGTTTTAGTAGATATAACTTTTGATGCCTATCCTCCCAGGCACCGAATAAGAGATAACCGAATTCACTTTAAAAAAAGGTATTTCCTTGCTTTTATTGGTTTGCAAAATCAACTTACTAATTACTCTCCACCAAAAATGACTTGAGTGTCGTTACATTATGTATATAAGTGTTATGTTATAAATGTTCTGAAACCTTAATTTACGCTTTTAATAATAATTTGAGGCTTGATCAGTTTGTCCTGAAAAAATTTTGAATTTGAAGTTAGCTCTCATTTCAGATTAAAGTGAGGTTCAAAGTTTTTGGTAGTAAAATTTTGTTTGAAAAAAAAAAAAAAGAAGTAATCTATATTATTTTTATATAAAATCCAAGCATCATCATTACAATTCATAAAGAAATATTTTCCAAACTGCTCAGAACTAATTAAGTGTGTTCGAAAATTTACCACGAAAAAGCACTCAATTCGAAAATTAGGTACCTTGTATTTGAATCTCCTCAAATATCTCTGGTTTTCTTTGACTTAAATTATTGGTAGGAATAGGAAAAAGTGAACAGTAGTGCCTGATTTGTAGGAATAGGAAAAAGTGGACAATAGTGTCTGAAAGTACTGTATCAACTAGAGGCTGATTCATAAGCTCATATCTAATTTTCTAAAGCTGTGTCTTTGATGCATTCGAGAATCTTGACCCAATGTCACCTTGAGGTAAATAAAGTCTTTCCAGAGTTGCAAAGAAGGCCTTTTTTCTGAAAAAGTCATTTAGAAGTAATACCCGAATAACGTTGATACAAATCGGTATTACTAACTGCTCTTTGAAAAGACCGAAGGTTTTTGTGTGTGATTGTGGGCTGGCGCACTTATAAACTTTGTGACCATGGAGGACTTTGCGACCACTGTTGTGATCACAGAATCCTCCATGTCGAGAATAATACCGCTGGTTCAGAGATGATCATTCTTTAATCGAGCTCTAAAATACGATTCTGGGAATAAATGAATAAAATGCATGAATAATGTCCTCCCCGTAAAAAGTGAGTATCTAACTCGTACTCTTGTCCCTAGATAAAGCTACCAAAAAAAAAGAGACGCGAAAAGAAATTTCTTTAAATCACAGATTCTTTAGTCATCACGCTTATAAATGACAAGTGCCATTAAAAACGACAACAAGAACCTTTGAGAAGTAAATCAGTGAAGATTATACTACAGAGATTCCCATAGAAGACAACATGATTTTCTTATGGGTGGCTGGAAATTTTTATTGCCCTCGCATTATAAAATGCTAGATTATCAAAGGGTACATTCAAAGTATACTCATCAGTAAGAATCATCAGTTTTCCTGCAGCTAGATGCTGGTGAGCTGTATGATAAACCCTTAGGGAATTTTAGAAGGGAAGTTTGTGAGCTGTGGAAAGCTAGCTGGGAATATAAGGAGAATTATGTGAGCCTTTTTAAGTGCTGTGTGTTGTGTTTTCCGTGTTGCGTCTTCAGTGTTAAATGTGTGTTAAAATTAAGTAAATAAGTTTCTTTCGACCATGATTGCTTTTTCACTATGCCCACTATATGAAAACTTTACTTTACCTCTCATTATAAATGGTTATGCTATCGGGATATAAAGCTTTGCCTTTCCATTCCAGTAATGATTGAGCTATCTCAACAGGCTATCCATTATCGATTCAGTCAATTGATATGTGACTCATTAAACGAGAAATTATTCACATTAAAGTCAATTTTATTACTGCACCTATCTGGAGCTTATCTTTAAGTAATCAGACAATTTCTGAATTGAAATCATTGCTTATCATTTCAAACATCGAAATTCCCATTGCTTATTGCATTTGGTCTTATGTCTGGCCTTGATATAATGTGCGTTTATTGCCAAACAGTCTGAGCCCTTATTCTAGTGTTGTGACAGTTACAGTGAAACCTCCGATCATGATTTCATTCCTGAAGTTATTAAATTTGAATTTATTTTAGAGTTAAGTATAATGTAACTATTTATAGATATTTCAAAAGACGTTTTACAGGTCTTGTATTATATTTAAAAGTTGCAAAATCTAAATAATTTTTTGAAGACAATGATAATTTTAAAAATTTCAAAACAATAGATATGTGCATTAGGATGTAAATTTTACTATTGCAGATCGCCAAGCATCAGCATTGAATCCTAGCAAGAACATTTTCCACTTTATATATGTAACTTAGCATTTAGTTATTATTTTTTGTATTTTCTAATGACAATGATTTAACAATCATGGTTGCTAAAAATCCTTAGGAATATCTTAGCTTAAACGTTATAAAACAAAATCTCATCAAACATTAGTTGTTTGGCGAACTCAGAAAATCTCAGAAGAAATACTTAAAAGGCATCTGAAATCTTTAGAATTTTTTTTTTCTATTAACAAAATTCCGCTACTATATAGTTACTACGTTTGAAAAAAGAACACAAAAATATACCTCCCTTGCCAGGAAATAAGTCTGAAGCCATTTTGTGGCATCATTAAAATATTATTCAAAAATACTTTTTATAATGAGCTTGTATAAACATCTTACATACTGCTTTAATTTCTTTAAAATACCTTGTTTGCTTCTTTAAAATATCTTTAAAAGACAGGAAATGCAAATAAAATAAGCTGCATATCCCCCCCAAAAAACTGTTGTAAAGTATTTTTAAACTAACCTTACTAGAACAATTCCCAACAGGCTCATTATCTAGAAAAACCAACTTCGATGGTCCGTAAAAGAGAAACTTTTACGCCTGCGGAACTCGAGGTACTTTCACAATGATTAAGAGGAAATTTTGTATTTCCCCACTGAATGCTATTTATTTGATAAGTATGCGTGGGAATACGAAAACTGTGGAATAATGGAGAAATGGGAAGTTTATGTGTCTTTAAAATTGATGTAGTACTAGTTTACAAAGGATAGATATATTCTCTGTTTAGTTTCCTGTAGTAATGCTCTATATTTGTTTGAATTTTTTAAGAACATTATAGTATAAAATTATATCATATTAGGCATGGTTAGGTGCTCATAAGCATGAAGAAACGAGTTCTTGAGGGGTTATGATGGTCCCCGATGATATTCCTATTTTTTGTGAATAGAAAATAAGCATGCGTATCTTGTAACAGAGAAAAAAATGTTTTTTAAAGAGCTAAGCTGAAATTTTTTTCACAATTATTACTTTGGTTTTGCTATATTAAACATTATAGGTCCTTTTTATATAAATTTAGAATAATGGATTTTTAAGAAACTAAAAACTTTATTTATCTGCTATGGCTCTTAAAAACTGAGTTTTTCCCAAAATAAAAAATAAAAAAAGGCATTTACTCTTTTTATTTCCAGAAGTCGAAAGAATATGCCCATCTCTGTTAGTATATTTATTATTACTGTAGCCTTTCTTGGTATCTTATCATTTTTGATATAATATTCTTTTTTTCGCGCAATGTAGCGGTATATTTTAAATCAGTTTTTCTGCATTAAATCATTTAAGTTTTTTTAGAAATTATGCGTTTCTAAAATTGCTTTTTGTAAACATGGATATAAACCCAAACCTTTTGAGCATTAAATGAGTAATAGTTTGAGTTATAGAATTTTTTCTTAGAATAGCTTTTGAGTGTGCTGTTTTAAAACATTTTTTTAAACTTTCAATGGATTCCAGAATACTATCTCATTTATTTTTATCAACCCATCTATTATTTCAAAGCTGCACGATAAAAAGGAAATTTTACTTTGCAAACTATGAAATTTTCTTTATAATATTTTTACCCGATTTAGAAAAAAAAACTCTTTTAGTTATTTGAGTGTTTTTTAAAGAAAGTATTTATCGCTGAATAAATTCAAATTAGACTGTTCTTTCTGGTGACAGCAAATTCGTTCATTCCCAAGTGCTTAATCTGGAATTAAATGAAACTAAAAATTCAATGTTTTGAAAAGTGTATGTATTCTCATAGTGACAACAGCATTTAATTATTTTATTATGTTTATTTCAACCAAATAATGTATGTATTACGATACCTAGATTTAAAAAAAATGGTAATAAGTGTAAAAGTAATAGTTAATATTATTCAGGGGTGTCAAAAAATGTATACACACTTTGAACCATCCTAGAAAATTTATATTCCATTCTACAAAGTTCAACTTAAAAGTTCAATTTGAAATAAGAATGCACTTTCTGCAAGAATGCAAATGTGATAACCGTTCAAAATGAGACCTGCAGCATCAATACATTGCTGAATACGAGTCAGCACATATGGGGCTGCTATACTTGGACTATTTTGTTACGGACCTCGTAATTTTACAACATGGTCAGAGGACGAAGACGACACATGAGCTGGCGTCTCCTCTCCACACCAATGGGAGGACGTTTGGCCCTGTAGGACTTAACGCACATCAGACCTTCCCACAGGACGATTTTTCTGTGGAATCGGGTCTCTTAACTGAAACCCTATGGCTCACGAGTAGAAACCTCCCCACCAAGCCGTCACCGACCCTAGTTATCGTATTGAACCATTAATTTAATAATTACAGGTGACTATTAATATTTACTGCAATTTTCTTAATAAAAGTTAATAATAATAATAATCAATAATTTATTCAGATTGCAAAATATGCGTAAAACAAGATATTTATTTCTATATATTGTAATAAGTAAATATCTATTTATTCGCAAAGAGCAAATTGTATTTACTTATACGAGATATTAAAGATGTCAAGTTTAAACACAAAAACAAATAGTGCAGTGATTAAATTTGCTGTCAATTAAAATGTTTTTGAATAATTTGATCTTAGTAAAATGATTTGCATTTTGTGAAGTATATTTGACATGAAATATATATGACCCAATACATATGATTTCATGAAAATATTACTTAAGGTTAAGTCTCTAACAGTAAAAATAATATCGTTAGTTTCGATAGCTTTACAGTTCAAATAGGGACATTGTAAAGTATTGTACAGTACAAACAAGGACAGATATAAACAGGGTCAAAGATAAATACTAGAAACGAAACGAAAAAAAAAATGAAAAAAAAAGCGTTGAAAAAAGAAAAATAACTAAGAAATGATCTAGTAGGTAATATAACGGTCATTCTTAAAGGTTACTCCAGTTTCTCGTGTCATAACAATAGATTTCGTATTCATATGTTGTGTATTAGGAAGAAAAAGAAGAAAGCAATAAGAAAGGAATATATATCAGGAAACGGTATTCCCTTTTTAATTCTCATTCTTGGTTTTAAACTATTTTTTTTTTCATCTTTATACGGCAGGTAGTTAAAAAAAAAGTTACGAAATTCTCATTCATTGTTTTTTTTAACTAAAACTTTCCATCTTTTTTTTAATTGAGGCTTGAAAACTAGCACATTTTTCGAAATTCATTAGTTAATGTTCATCACGTATGCTGAAACTTTTTTCGATTTACATAGATTAGTCTCAAAAAAAATGTATCTCCTTAAATATAACAGTTAGCTAAATCCACATATTTGTTTCTTATGCCCATGTTACAGCCTGTAACATTATACCGTACAATATTATATCAAATTATTCAGTATTAAACAATATTATACAATACTGCAAATATTGTTTTATATCATAAAATATTTACAATATTTGTGTGCTTATAGGATATGTGTATATATATACCTGTTCAAATATTATTTTAAATTTAAATTGTTACAAAAAGTTGAGTGATTGTTTTTGTTCTTATATAAAATTAAATTTTATAAAAGTATTTCTGGCTCAACTTTGAAAGTATCTGAAGAATTAAATAATTTATTGAATAATAATGTAAAATTTCAGCCATATTTATGATAACAAAAATATTTAATAAAATTCAAATCTTGAAACTAAGACAAAATTATTGTTAAGATTAATTCTTAAGTAATAAAATTTCAATTCCTATAATTAAAATGAAAATTTAAAGAATTATAAAATTAATATTTTCATTAAATTGCATATTTTATAGCATATTAAACAGATTTAACTTTTAAAATAAAAAGAACAAAAGCTTAAGCATGCAAAATTTGTTTTAAGGGCATATGATATGCTAAGGTTATAAAACAAATATAAAGTAGATACTACACGAAATTTGATAAGAAAAATTTTTGTATGATCAATAAAAAAATTCTAGAGGATCTAGTAGAAATGACATGTATTCTGTCCTGTACTAGAAAACAGCAAATTAAAATATCATCCTTTGGCCACTTTTTAATAAATGTCATTCAAGGTTTCGGACTATCGATCATTTGCTGCCATAAATTGAATATCCTTTGATGCATTTACTAAATCATGGCAAATGCAATTATTACTTGCATCAATATTTTTCTTCAGTGACATCAAAAATTTACGATCTCAAATAAAAATTCTTTTCAGCCATATTTTTTGTAATTACTCTTCATAAAATAAAATGGTAAATGCATATATTTCGTGAGACATCAACTTTCCAATTAACTATTTTAGTTTTTATTGCTTGACTTCAATATTAGAAAGTTGATTTATTTTCAAAATCCAGGTGAAATGGTAGCTTTAATCTGCGTCGGCTAAATGCACTGGTGTCATTTCTCAATTCCTACTATTACTTCACTCTCCTCCTATATATATTTATTTATAAATTTAGTTCAAAATTCAAATTTTAAGAAAATACCTTTTATTTATCCACTCAATTTCAAATACATTTTTAAAACTTTTCATAGATGGCACTTGATTTTAATACAGCATTTTTTTTCAAATATTTATTCATTAATTAGGTTTAATTAATTTTAATACTATAAATAGAGTTTTGACAATTTTTAATGAAAATTGAAATTAACAGGCAGTAGCTCAGTCTGTAAAATGCAAATGTTTTAAGTATTTTTCACGTGAAGGTGAAGAAAGCGAGCTCAATTTACAAATATCAATAATTTGTTTATACTTAATAATTTTTTGATAATTATTTAATAAAAAGTAACTAAAATAAAAAACTTCTGCTTTGATTTAAGTAGGAATTGATTTAATAAAATTTATATTGCTTGTTAAATGGAGAATGGATTATCAAACATCTTAAAACTTTTAAAATCTCATTCTTTAATATTTCACCTATAAAAGGATTTCTACAGTAAAAACATTAAAATATAAAGCCGCCAGACTTTCTGGAATGATATTAGTTCAATAAGTTAGTTTCATTTTCCAGAAATATTGTAATTTTAACTGAAGACAATTAAAAATTCATTAGGATGAAAGCAGCGCTCTATACAGCCATATTACGGTATTGAAATTTGAACTGATATTGACTGAAAAAGGTAATATCCTCTTTCCATCCCTAAATATGGTTTCAGTGGAAACCTATCTTACATCATTAGTGGAAGTTTTCGAAACATTCTAACCGGTATCCACTATAAGCAATATAGTGAGCCAGTCTAGTGATATCAGATCTTCTCTGCATTGCCCTAAAATTTTTCAAAATTATAGCCTTATATTTATACCATGTCTCTTTGCGCCAATAACTGATCAAGGTAAGCATATTCTAACTTTATACTTCGTTTTAAAATTTTGGATCACTAAGTAAATTAGCTGCTTATGGATTAGATGGAGATAACTTCATAGCATTTTGCAAACATAAATGGACATTTTTTATGTGCAACAACTTTTTATTGTAAAATCTGCTGTGATTGTAATGTACGAATACTTTATTCTTTTTTTTTTGCTATAAGTTACATAATGGATATCTTTGATAATATGAACCTTATTGCGATATCTGTATGAAGCAATAAATAGTCCAATTTTCGATGGTTTCGTATAATCTCTTTTTTAATCATATATGCATCAAAAATAATTGCAGCGATGCTTTATAACTACCAAACAATGAGAATCTTGAATTTTGGTTTGTCAATTGCCTCTTTTTATTGCCACATCTCTCATTTATAATATGCATAAACAATGAAATGATAGCAATTGGACCGTTATTCAACTTTTAATGGTCAAGGCATGATTCATAATATCCCATAATAGTCCATATAATGATGTAAAGAAAAAAACAGAAATAGAGGCAAGCAAAATAAGTGGCTTTCATTGAATGACAAGAAATGAAAAACCAAACGTAATTTTCAAACGTGATCTGTATAAAGGATCGCCAGTTTGCACAAAATACATCTGCCGTATCATCTGCTGCTTCAATCTGCAGTCTTGTTTAAGACTGTAGATCAAACTTACTTACATCCAATCTACTGAAATAATTAAAACTCATTTTTACTACAAAGCTTTATTAGTAGATACAAATTAAGGTACCCGACAACGTATAACCAAAATCTAAGAATAAGTTTGAGATGCAAAGAAATTGCTTGTAAAATTATACGCATTTTTCCATAAATTGACAATTTAATTTTTCTATAAACGCCTATAAATGAAAATGTATTTTATCAACAATAAAAAGTTTGATTCATTTCATTGCTCATGTTATTTAAAACACACGCAGAAATTTATATGTCTATTAGTTTTTGAGATATCTCGTTAACGGTGAATAATTTTAAAAAACTAAAGTTTTGAGAAAATTGAAGTTAAAGACAAATAATTTTTGCTGAAAAATATGTGACCCTGGGTGATAATTCACTCCTTCCTTTTTCAAGAGCAGATAAACTGTTTTTTGGAAAGAGAAAAGTCTGAACTTCCAGAATTAACAATAAAAAATAATTTGCCAGAGCGGTTGATAACCAGTGTTTTTACATAGTCGGATACTTTAACTCATTTTGAATTCATCTAATTTCAAAATAGCTCATTGTTATTTGTAAACATTTATCAAATTAAATAATAAAAGTTTTTTCGCACAAAAGATTTTTCTTGGCGAATAAGATTTCTTTCAGAAAGAACATGTCATGTCCTGAAAGAACATATTTCTAAAAACGTTATTTGCATTGTTTAAAAGCTAGCTTTATAACCACCAAATAGCCAAGATCTTGCATTTTCACTTACCATTTTTTTTGGGCATCTATGGTAGTTTTTAATGACGCAGCAATATCTTACAAATAGAGAATAGCCATAATTTTAAACCTTCACTTATCAATCATAAAAATTCTTTTAGAAAGACTATGTATCCTATTTCTAAGAAAACCTAGTTGCATTGTTTAAACGCTAGCTTCATGGCTACGAATAGTCATGACCTTTATCTTCTGCTTATCAACTTTTTTATTATCGATAGCAGTTTTTTTGTTGATTCAGTATCAATATTTTGAAAATAGAGTACAGCCATAATCTTAAAACTTAGCTTCTCAATTGTTTATTACTTGCTTGTGCTGACGTAAATTTTCTTTCAACAAAATATATTTTTGCCGAAATATCCGAGAATTTCTTAACAGAAGATTGTGGATTAGCCACAACATAGCAAACGGATGTAGGTCAATTGTTTCTTCATTTTAATTCAAAGTTGAGTCAAAGATTATTTTTCTTATAAATTCCAGTTATTTTCAGCATAACTTTTCAAAGAGCAGCTTTTCCTGACAGCAGGGTTTTTAAAATAAAAGTCTCTAAAAGAAATACTTGAAAGTAATTCAGGTGACATTTTTCTTACCTTCCCTCCATTAAAATATCCTCAGGATTTAAAATTTGTTACATTCTTCTTTGCTGACATCTGTCAGCTTTCACCTTTTTTTTTTTTTTTTTCATTTTATCTCTTGTAGCGATTGTCATCGCTATAGATTTATTATTCAGCGAAACAAACAAAAATATTAAGAGCAGGAACAAATGATAAAAACCAATGAAAAATAATGTCAATCTAGCATTCCCTAAAGGAAACTGGATGTTAAAAATAGTTATAAAAATGTTAAAAATATCTATAAGAAAAAACTTAAATTCAAGATGATTTTGAAAAGAATGATTCTGACAAAAAACTGCTTAAACTGCTTCACAGTTCAAAGGATGAATAATCATTTTAAAGTATGAAAATAAAACTGTTTTTTTTTCTTTATGTAAAATATTAAAAAAATTCCTCAAAACTCTATATTTGTTTAAATGTTTAAAGTAGAAACATTTAAAAAATGATAAACTTTTTCATCTGAAAGTAAATAGTCATTGAGCATGCTTGTTAAATGTTATGATTTAATCGAAATTTTATTTTTATTAAGTTGTCACAATATTAAGCTGCATATCATAAAAAAACCAATAATATTTTATTTTGAAATATGTTTTGTTACTATATAAATATCACAAAATAATTATTCTATAGTTAGTAAGTTACCATGATTGATGAAAAAATCTAACATAGATACTATTAAGCAGATTCATTTTGTAAGTTTCTTATATTTTAACTTTAATAAATTTCAAAATCCTAAAAATATAATTAAATTCTTTTCTTTTTGCACAATAAAAAGTAGCTTTTAAGGTAAAAGGAATTTTACACAATCCTTTCGTGATATAGCATTTTATATAACCATGTTTTTTCAACCAAAGCTTTCACCATGGATGAAAAATGATATTTCGCTCAAGAAGTAGTTAACACTGTTTTCACAGGTATATTTATATACTTCTTTTTTAGTGCATTTCCCTTGCAATAATATCAAATTAGTTTCAAAAAAGAAATATCTATTTGCAATGTAATGAGTTATATCTTTGAAATATTTATGTTTATGAATAGAATTAATGTTCACATAGATATTTTACTCCAAGTAAATTTATTATTTTCTCTTCTGAGACTAAGTATACTATGTAAATTTATTGGAAATCAATTATAATTAATAATAACCGAAATATTCATACAGAGGAAATTGTAATTGCCAGTGGTTCATCAATTGATTTAAATTCTGTTATTCTTTACTTAAATGTTCTTTCAAATTATGTATTTTATGATGCCACATATTCGATTACAATATCCTAACCCTATGGTAGATGGGTTCTTTTACTGTGATTGAAATCTTCTCTTCTTGCAAAAAAACTATATAACATTTATTTCTATGACAAGACAAGTTAATCTATTTACTTATTTAATTTAAATGACTGCATTTCGGATAGAAAATAGTTCAGCGTTTTCAGCTGCCATTTGGATGGACGTTTATCACTTTTTCAAGTTTTTTTAATTCCATTACCGAGTTGAATTATTACTGGCTTCTTCAAAGATCGCGGATTTACGCGACATCAACATTATGTTTATTATATAGCAATAATATTACCATGACACTTTTAATCAATATTGTTAAGAATTTGTAAGGTTGCTTCCAAGCGCAGTTAGTTCAGTGGTAAAGAAGATGTTTTGCAGAATGCCTTATTGGATGCTAAATTGAGGTAGAGTCATTGCCCTTGATCTTTACAAAGGATTTAAAACAAATAGAAAATATCGAAAAGATATTAATATCGATATATAGTAAGAGCAAGGTAATATAATTTATAAAAATTCATGAAAAAGATGAGCGAATTAGCTTAAGATGAATCTATTATATAATCAAATAGCTAAATTGTAGTTTAGTTACAGTTCAATCCAGAAGTCAAATGAGAGTAGCAGACGATTCAAGAGGCCTAAATAATCATATGAAATCTTTCTCCTGAGAGTTTTTGTAGAAACGCATGGTTTAGGTGATGGGATTTGCAACATATTTGCAGCTTGTGTGTTGCGGTTTTTGGCAAGTGCTCTTCTTATGTACTCTTTGGCTGTGTTCATTTTTTTGTATTAAATAAAGCTTCGCTATTTGCTGTAGAGATTATTGAATTGTTTCCTCGCACATTTGTTAAACTGAACTCCTATCCTCTTTCTGCTTAATTCTTTTATCAACATAGGTTGAAATTTGCGAAATGCATACTGCCAGATATCTTTGAGCTTTGAAAAGAGCCCAAGAAACCAAAGAAGCCAAAATTAAATCATATAAAACAGGGTTAAACAGCTAGGTAGACTAAAAATTTCCTTCCCCCGAAAATCGTGGGTTACGCAAATTTTGCTACTTCTAAGTTGCCCGTTGAAATTGCTTAATACGCAGCGATAAAGTTAAATTTCAGATGAAATTTCCGCAAAAATATGATCATATTGTAAATTTTCTATGGAATCGATTGGATAATATTTATCTGTATATATAAAGAAATAGTCATATACACTTTTTAATATTTGACTTTATCAAATTTCAATTTAAATTACTTTTATCCTTAAATAATTAATTCGCAGGTTAATTTCAGCCGTACTTAATCGTTTTTAATTGTGCTCAAAGGGCGAAGAAGTTATTAAACCGATATGTCTTATACATACTTCTGACAAGTCGGTAGGAAGACATTTGCACTTAATGGATTTAACTTGCATCTTACTTGACGCATGGCCGCTCTTCAGTGAAATAGGATTTCTAAGCTGAAAATGGAATCCTCCGTCCTCTAAATGGAATCTGAATAACAAGTCGCCATGGCAATGGCGTGTTCAAAGATTTGAAAGGTTGTTTTCACTTAAAATATTTTTTCATTAATTTCATTATTTATATTTTCTTTTACACTAGGGCCCATAATTTATACCAAACAGACTATTTACGAATAAATAAAGGGTTTATATCAAATAGAATAAACTAATTGTTTCGACAGATGATAAGAACATGTCTTCAAAGAATAATAAGATATAATTTACTCAAGAAGGGAACATCTTTGAAAACAACATTTAAAGTCGGTTGTTAATACTCAAAAATAATTCAAAATTTTAATACACTTACCATCTGCGAGAAGGGATTAATAAAGTAAATTTACTCATCGAGTAAAGGTTATTGAATGAAGACGTTGATCGTTTAAGTGGATAGGATGATTGATTGTATGAAATATTAAAATGTTAAGTCGTGAGATTAAAAGAGGAGTAGAGTTAAATTTGTAAAATGGGTCTAATTTTGCTTACTGAAACAAAAATCGTATATTTTAAAATATCTACTTATAAGTTATGCAGGTTGTCTAAAAAAAGTGGAATACGGGTTGGTTTTCGTGAATAATTGTCCTACACGTATGTTTCTGGTCACAAAATTTAGTTGGGAAGATAAATAATAATACGAAAACAATTTAATTTTTGTGGCTGATATTAATAATTTTTAACTAAATTTGCATACATTTTTTATAATTTTAAATTGCAAGTTAAAAAGATGTGTAATCACTCTTATATATACACAATAGAAACTTTTATGTCTCTGTTTGTAAAATTTTCAGATATAAAAATGAAAATTTTTTGCTCTAGACAATTTTTACATAACTGTTTTCGTTTCATATTTCAGGGTAAATAACATACAGTAATACCTTACTAGAAGGGGTAAAAAAATACAATGTATTTATTTCGCCTTAGTTTTTTTTAAAGAAATGATGACATAATTCAATAAAATTACACATAATACATTTCTATGAATATCATATGAATCTTATTTTTCAAAATGAACATGTACGAAACCTATGAAGGTTAAATTTTTTCGAATATTCTTTGTATAATTGCGTTAGTATACATAAACCTCGTTAGTATTTGAAAACGTTTCTCTTATTACAATACACTAGTTGTTTTTAAAGAAATTTTTAATATCGAGCACGAAGCTTTAAACAAAGAATTTTATTTATTTATTGTTTCATAAGCAATATTTTCAATGAAATATTCTTATATTTTAATTTCTCAACTCTTCTTATCTTCTTTATGTAGTCAGATTATAGTCAGATTCAGTCAAAGTTACAGATATCGTGTAATCAAAGTGAAAACTAGTATAAGCTTTTGGCATATTTGTTTCAATTCAGGATGGTTAAATAATATTGTTACAAATCTGTAATATTGTTTTCAAGCACGGTTAGTTTTATCACCGAAAATAACTATGGTGATGGATGGTATTGGCTGCTTGGGCGCCGAGACAGTAATCCCAGATCTTGGCGATAAACTTGGTGACCATTTGCCGACGAATTTTGACACTCTAGTTACGAAGTATATAATGCTGGAAGCTTTTAGAAATTTAAAAATTCATCCAATAGGAACTAAGATACACCTGATTGGCCCAGAATTTTATCTGCCTATCTCCCGGGAACTATAAAAGGATGGCAGTCTCAAGCTGCAGGCAGTGTTTTGAAATCAACTCTGGCCGATAGTTGAATGAGTTGTCTTCTCCTTAGTGCTTCTACAAACTCATCGCTGTTGTGCTGCGCTGTGCTATAGCATAGTGCTGTATCCTGATTGCCTGTGTCTCCGGTTGTGAATTTTTCTGCACATCAGTGAATTCGTGTTAATAAACTCGTCATTTGTCCCCGCTGATGGGTGACTGTCTCCATATATTTACTATACAAACCCGTTAACTTTAAGGAATTACTAGAAGAAGTTCTGTAACAATATGCGGATTGACAAATATTTATATATTGCATAGTTTCAGTATTATATAAATTTACAATTCTAAAATGCATGTCTTTATCTGTATACATGATTAAGCCATTTTCATTTTAAAATAAAATTATGTGTGTATGTTTTACAAATGGAAGCAAGAAATTTTGTGTGTGTCTAAATGAATGCAATATAAACATTTCCCTTTCACTGTTTGGCAGCCAAATAAACATATAATTGTATGAATACTTTATTATAAATCGCCAAAGAAACATTTTTAATACAATTAACAACCATATTTAATAAAAATTTGTATTGGAGAATCAAATGCCCAGGTGCAATATGTAAAGGAATAAAGGCTTGTTACACTTTTTTGAAAAACCTTTTTGTGTGTGTGTGTGTGTGTGTGTGTGAGTGTTTCTTTAGTAATTATTAATGCTGTGTATGAGATACTGTTACTTCATAAGCATGATGAGGTAACAGGACCATCTTATGTTGGGCGATCGAAATAATGTATTAATATACAATTATTTCCAATTTACGTTGCATTCCATTGTAATTCTTTTTTTAACTGATTCCTGTAATCAATTCATTTAAATATTTTTTCTGAGTTATTTTTCAGTTTACTTCTGGATATCTTAGAAAATACATTCGTTTTTTTCTCAGATATTGCACTATTTTTCTTTCTCGGAAATTGTATGATTGTTCTTTCTTGATTTCTAAAAATTCTAAATCAACTTCAGATTAAAATTTTTTTTATTTTTTTATTAGAGAAAAAAATTTAAAATGCAAAATCATTTAATCATGAAAACTGTGTTTATATGAATTCCAGTTTTAAAACTTTTGAAAATTTTGATATTTATCTTTCCGGATATTAAAATGTTTATTGTTATCTGTGTTTTTAAATATTTCAATGTAACGATTACGTTTATATAGAATCGTAATTTTTTCATTATAAAATAACATTTATCACCCTATGAAAGTTGTGTTTTTATTTGGGATTTCTTTTTCATAATCAGTTACGAAATCATAATCACTTATTAATTTTTAAATAATAGAAAGTATTAGGGAATTAAATAGAATTAATTAGAGAAATTCAAAACGTCAATATAATGCCTGGGAATAAGATATTTCATAGAAAAATATTTAAAAAAAAACATTTTTGTGTTTTTACAAAAATGCATATATTAAAGGTATTCGCAAATCTCCAAGAAATTTGAAATTTTCAAAAGACAAAAATCTAAAAATTCTTAAAAATATCTTAAATTTTAAGTTTTTGCACTCATTATAACATCTTAAAATATGTGCATTGATTCTTATTTGTGAAAATATTTAAAAAATACGGTAAAATGTTTATATTCTTTCTATTTTATTGAAACCCATTTTTGTTTCACTCAACATTTTTAGATCTTTTATCATTATGTTTTTTATAAACCGTCATTTGTAGATCTTTTATTGTTGTTTTTTATAAACCGACATTTGTAGATCTTTTATCGTTATGTTTTTTATAAACCGACATTTGTAGATCTTTTATCATTATGTTTTTATATATTTAACGACATTTGTAGATCTTTTATCATTATGTTTTTACATAAGCCAATGTAGAATGGAATATCTTGTGAAAAATGATTTTCAAAAACCTTTCTTCATGTTTGTTTATTATTTTGTTATAGACATATATTTTAATGTTATAGTAAGAGATGTTTTCTTGAATATTAAGGGGAAGGAAAATACGTTTATGAATAGAAACATATTGATAATATATATGTACATAAATAAAAGAAATTTCATTTTTTGTTTGTTTGCGAATGTTGGCGACTCAGTCAAATTTAAATATACATTCGGAGTTAAATAAAATATAAATGTATGTAAAATTATACAAATCGTAAACATCTAAATGAATATTTAAAATACATAAATGCATAAAAGATATTCTTAAGGAATCTTCAAAAGGAAATGAAGTAACAAAACATCTTCAACCTTTTATCGTTTTTTTTTTTTTTTACTTTTCTTTTTCCACCAGTTTCTGATTTAACCATATGATAAAATCCATCCGTCGAAATTTAATACTCAATTAACATTGATTATTTTTTAATGAAAGTGTCAGGGAATATTAATTCCAGCCCACTTCCATCTTTGATCGGAACATAGAAAAAAAATATTGGTAGAATTTTTCCCCAACTAATTTTTTTAAAAGATTTTGTTAATATTTTAATAATAAGATTTTTTAGAACGTGGAAGTATGATGAAACTCTTCTCTCGAATTTCGAACTCTTTCTAAATATACTGATGAAAAAAGTTTAATTTATGTCCTCAAAAAAAGCAAAAAAGAAATATCTTTTCATATACTCGATAACATTTTTTCTTTTTTGCTAATTAAGGTTATGCGTTTTTGTATTAGAAAAAAAATATACATTCGTTAAAATTCCAGTGAAGATATTTTATCGATACATAAATATTTTAGTGGCATCAACTGCATTTAATTAAAATCAACAATTTATTCAATTCTGCAGACTGGAATAAATTTTAATATTTATTCGAAGAATTTTCAAAGTCTGCAGACTAAGGTTAGAATGGTTATTTGTATGATAATCTTTTTATTGCAATGAAATCCACGTGCATCCCATTTAAATACAGAAAAGTGAAATAACTAACTAGGGAAAAAGGTTTAAAAAAATGGAACTCTTCTGCCGCAGATTTCAAGTTATCATGTGAGAATTTTATTTGATAACTTGATTATGTTAATGCGCATGCATCAACAACGCTTTTTTTTTCTTCCAAGATTTTTGAGAACTCCAAAACTTTTTTGCCAGTGAAGAAAATTTTTTAAATGAAAATTGCAATTTATGCTTTATTCATTTTCTGCGCGATTTCGAGCTTCAAAACCCCTACCGAAATCAACACCATGTTCTCAGAAAAAAGAATGCCACATTTGGGAGCTTTGTAGATGTAGGAACTTTTAAGAATGTATTTGTAAATGATAAAATATTAACGAAAAAAATTTTAACACATTAATTTATGAAAATTATAAATTAGAATTTATATGAAAACAATATTTTCTAAGCTCAAACTACTTTTTTCTAATTTTTGTGATCGTAAAACAGTTTCATAATGGATTAGAACAGGAGTCAAATCCTTCAATATTCCTCACTTAAGAATGAATGACGTGATATTTCCCCATTGGGGGAAAGAAAAACAGTTTTATGAAAACTGTTATTAAACGCGAGTAGTATTGTAGTTTTTTGTGCTAAATAATGAATGAATTTTTTTCAATATGTGTTTGTAAAAGGTTGGCATAGAACTATGATATCATAATTGTTATTTTTGAGGAATGTATTTTGTTTCAGAAGAAATTAAATTTTTTTTTTTTTATTTCTTCCGAAAAAAATTACATTCCTCCAAAATAACAGTTATGGTGTTATGGTCCTATGTCAAACTTCTTAAAACGTATATTCTGTCAAAGAAGCGAATGTAATAATAAAGCAGTACTGATAAAAGCAGGAAAACCTTCTAAAAACGTATCTGCTTTCAAAGAAGATTACATAATAATAATAATGAAATTATGGTAAAAGCAGATAAAAAAATCATATGCAATTAAAAAATATTAATGAATATTCTCATTTATATTTTATTCATTGCCTGCGCGATTTCGAGTTCCATTTATTCAAAAAACTCTAACAAAAACAACATCCTGTCCTCACATGAGAAGAAAATACAATTTTTTGAAGTATCAATGAAATATATATATAGATCATGATTTTCACGTGGGATCTTTTAATTTCTTATCATTTTTTTAAAAAAAAGGTTGTTTGCTTACTGTACAAAAATTCTGTCTATATATAATGATAATTTTTCTAACCTTTCATTTTCAAATTTTCCAGATGACAAACAAAGTTTTAGAGCTCACTCGATTTTGCTATTTTTCTAAATGTAGAAGCAAGCGAAATCTGATAGTCTTTTGAAGGTTTCAAGCCGGTTTAAGCTAGTTAATGACTTAAACTAATTAAGAAAATTCGTAAGAATTCAGAGATAATTTAGAAATTATGTTTATAACTTTAGTTGCAGATAAATCGCAATCTTCTGCATTGTTTTCTAATAATGTTAAAAGTGAAATATTAATGCCTCAACATATTAAATTGCCAAATGTGACAACCTTATGCATTATTTTCTAACTCTAGAAGCGAAAAAATTGATACTTCATAAGAGATTAATCGCAATTTTTTTATCACAATTCTATGAAACATCACATTTTCTATTTACTTCATTTCATACAATCACGGGCTGAAAATTACATTCTTCTATATTTATTTTGCGGAAGTATTGAACTAATTTTTAAAATCAAAGCTTTTGTAAATGTGATACCAATAATTTTGTGATGCCTCGTGCAGATTAAATTTTATTTTTATTTTGTGTGAAATTACTTGTTGAAAAATATGATTTAGTTATATTTTTTAAATCATTGAACATAAAAATTTAATTTATAGATCAAACATTAGAATCATTGAAACGATCATTTTTTAACATCAATATGATGTGAAAGGCAATTTTGTGCAGTAACATTTTCACCAATATATAAATCGCCAAATTTTTGCCTAAGCATTTTGAGGCTTCAAAAACCTCAAGACAACACAGCATCGTGTTTCCACATGATAAAAAAGTCTCAAGAAAAAGAAATCATTGACACCCGGAAAACAAAAATTATATCTTGTTAATGTGATGGAATAATTTCAATTAAAAAAAAGCATTTTTCATAAAAAATAACAGAATATAAATCTTATTGACTTCAGAAACTATTTATTTAAACCCAATATAATTGAAAATGAGAGCTATTGAAAGCCAATAAGAAATTTCCATCCGAAACACTTTTGTTAAATTTTGAAATCAATGGGAATTATTCTAAACAATATTTTAATAAGAAAAACAGGACAGATATGATGCAAAAATAGATAATTCGAATCCAAAATTAAGAATTCATGATATATTTGCCCCAATTTGAGCATTTGATGCATCATGAATTCTTATTTTTCCAAGAATGTGTGTAGAATACTTCAACTGATTTTATTTCGTTTAGCGAATTTAAATCATTTCTTTAAAACGAAATATGTAGTTTCTAAGAAATTGAATTTTACAAAATCCAAGCTAAAGTTACCGTAATGGGAAAAAAATATCTTTATACTTAATGTAAGAAGAGTATTTTTTTTCTAATATATTAGAATCAAAACTAGAAGAGTATTTTTTTTTTCATGATTCGCTTGAGAATTTATTACTTGGAATAGAAACTTATTACTTTAATTGGAATAAATTTACTTTTATGTACTAAGTTTTTCCTTATCAATACGTAGTTTTAATACTTTTTATGAATAAAATTTGAAGTTTTTTAATAATCTGTCATTCCTAAATATCAATTATTAAGTTTTGATTTTATTACTTTTCTTTTGAAAAGAAGCACAAAAATGTTATTTATAAAATTATTTTGCAATCCAAATTTAAAAATTATTTTCAAAATATTTTTAAAGAGATTATTCAACCTTTTAAAGAATTTATTTTGCCTTATGAATTAAAAATGTAGTTTTATAATACCTACAGATAAAAAATTTATAATTAGAAAAATATTGTTTCAAATTTTAATTTAAATAACTTTTTTCTTATATTTCCTTCTATAAAAGATTTATTGAATTCTTCAAAAATTTTCAGTGTAGTTCTGTTGCATTTTAGTTCTTTCAGTTTCGCTTTCTGTATAATTGTTCCAAAAGTAATTTTGATAAGAAGATCTGCCTACAAAATCTACTTCTTGTAAACAAATTAGATAAACAATGAGCAGGTGAAAATTAATCATAAAAATTATATTTCTTTTTAAAAGCTTAGTTAAATAAAATTTTAAGTTATACACATATAATATGACGTGATTTTCTAAAACTCTTGTAGAGAAATGCAGGGTAGTTATAATTAAAGTGCGAATGTTTGAAGGACTGTAAAAGACAAACTACTTGAAGTATGTTGAATAAATTTGGCACATGCTATACTTATAACATGGAGGAATGAATTGTAGCTACAATTCAAAATTTTAATACATATTTCTGCAATTGATAGAGCTGTATATTATTGAAACTTAGATTTTGCTCTGTATTATGTGAAAATGAATACCACCTCAATTTTAAAATTATTATGATGATAAAAGTCGTGTATCTTTAAGCTATAGCCATGACTTTGTCAAAGATAGATAGAACGTACTCTGTTACTAAAATGTTATTACCAAAGGAAGATCAATTATAGTGCTGCTTTGAAAAAACATCACAGCCTTGACGATTTGAGAAAAGGATTGATATCTGTGAAAGGCTTAAATTTATTGATTAATAAATTTGAAGCTACAAAATAATTGTACTCCCTGGAATAGAAGAAAAATATATGTGAATCAGGAAACTATGGAAGAAATGAGGGAAGCAGTTAATTCAAAATTATAGAATCAGTAACCTGTAAGCTTTAGAATTGTAGTAAACACTTTATCAAAATAATATGTGACTGTATGCAAAGGCTTGCTCTATATTTTAAAACGCTATCTGTATAAATTAAAATTTTGCATCACTTGCAACCACACCACCTTTTTCACCTAATTTGATTCCTTGTGGTTTTTGGCTGCGAGTATATTTAAAAGAGCATGTCTACAAGGACAAATGAAACTTAGTTGTTGCTTTAAAAGGCAGAATTAGTAGAAATTACCAAGAAATTCCGCAGGAAACATTAGGTGCTACTGTGGATCAAGCTATCTTATGTACACAACATTTGATAAGATTTGAAGTATCCCATAATTGTAGCACATTATGCATTTCATATTTTAACAAAGGAAAATGTTATAATAATGATGTATTGAATATTTTCATTATAAGGCTCCACTTATGTCAAAAAGTTAAAATAATTTTTTCTATTCTGTAATTTATTTTCCCATGTTATCAATATAACATACATAAAATTTCTCCAATATACTCCAATTATTTTTTCTTTCACAGTCCTTAAAACATTTGCAATTTAATTATAACCCCCTTGTATTTTATTGTCTTTATAATCCTTCACGAATATATTCTTTCAAATCTTTATAATTAAAAGATTTACAATTGCAAAAACAATCTTTCACTTAAGCAAAAATAATCTTCACTGCATAACTTTATTCATTAAATGGATTGGAAAAATAGAATTTTATATAAAATAAGAAAATTTCATTTCAGAAATTCTATGTATGGGATTATTTGTAAAACCAAATTTAAAGCACAGATTATTGCTTGTTTGGAGTGGCAGTGCAACTGAATTATTTCGCTGATGGAAAGAATGCGAATATATATTGCAAAAATGTTAACACTAAATAATTCTTTATAAAAATTTTATAAAACAATAGCAAACATTAGATTATTTTTAAAGTCTTATGAATTTATATATACTTTGTATAAAATACATCTGCTGACATGGAAATAAATCAGTTTCTTTTTAGTAAATGCATATTATTCGTCTGAGGAATGGGAAACGATACCTTTTTTGTTAAATGTTGGCAACTTCTTTTATTTTTATTAGAAAGTTTGTCAAAAGAATACCGAAAGGCTCTGATGAAAAACTGAATGTATTTAAAGAAAATATGGATACTTCAGAAAAATAATGATTTGTCGACTCTGAATATTTAGCATTGCATTTTTAATAAAGTATTTAATGAGACTAACAGTTGGATTTTCAAAAAACTATTTTATAAACAAGTAAAGCAAAAAGTCTATGAGGAAAGTTTATATTATGTCAATACTTTGTAGAACGTTCTTAGGATTTAAATCAATGTCTTAAACAAATTTAATAAATTTTGAATGTCTTTAAAATGTTTAATAAGCGTTGAATGTTTTTAATGAGGTAAATAAACGTTAAATTTTCACTTATGAGCAAAATACAAAAAAACTACTAAGCTATATTTTCAAACCAATAACGATATATTGTTACGGATTTCAACTGGTACGTTCCGTAGTGGGTGTATGGTGTGAGAACACAGTCAGCAAGCCTAAGTAAGAAACAACGACGACGTTTATTTATACGAAGACAGCACAGCACAAAGACTATAAATATTTACAACCGAGACGAACACACAGAAGAACCCAAAAATAGTAATTAGGTAGTAACAACGACCACAGCACACAAAGTCTCCAGACAGAATTCAACAAAAAGGGGTATCTTCGCTCTACGGTCACTCCAGACGACTGAAACACCTTCCACTGTCTTCTCGCACCTGCTGCACATCCAATTCACTACCACAAGACTGACTACACAGGACTCGATGCTGCTTCCAGAATGGGCAATAAGCTACACTGCTCAGTTCATCACTTGCTTGACTTCGGCTTTGCTTCTCGTTTCTCTTGAAGACTCGTTACTTTTCGACAACTCCAAGTACAATTCACTACCACTCTCGCAACTTGACACTGCCGGTCTATTACAGTTTCTAGAAGACGGGCCTTGAATATTCTTTGCCAATAAGGCGTATCTCGGTTCCTAATGGAAGAATCAACAAAATACTTGAATTTTCGAGCAGTATCTATTTCGTCTTCAGAGATCACAAATTAATCACCAAATCACCAAATGATCGACAAGTTTGTAGGCAAACTCTGGCATCACGGATTAGGCATCCGGTAACATCCAATACAGGAATGTAAATCAGTCTTTCTTATGATGACAATATTCGTGCAGAGAAGCAAAATTACAAGTTTGTAACAATTTTTTTTTTTTATATTTATTCGTTTTAGGAGTAGATATTAAATGTCCACAAATTTAGTTGATTGTATTTTAATAAAATATAATTTATGTCTCAATTCTCAGGAATCAGTGTGAATGAACTCATTAAAACTTTCTCAATTAATCTTTAATAAAAATGTTATTCCCTTTTCACCATGCATTAAATTGTGGATCTTAGGAAAGCTGCAAATATTCTGTTAGGCATTAGTGAATAATTGCTACAGAATTTCCATAGATTGGAAGTTACTGCTTGTGAGTTTTGACAGTTAATACCGGCATACGATTAATGCATAAGAATTCAAAAATCATACATGCATTTTAGAGCATTTCTCCAGACAGATTGAATTCAAAATTTGGCCTAAAACTGCATTACACTTAAAACATATGGCGTCTAATTTGATATATTTATGTCACAAAGTTTTTAAATTATTGCGTTTAACATTTTCTTTATCTAGCTTTTTCAGTCTTGTAGCTAGACATATAGACAGGCGATTTTAAAAAGATTAAATTTTTGATTGAATGTCAGTATTAAGTTCATAAGCAAAATTTCATTCATCTGGGTATTATTTAATTATTTTCAGTCCAAAGACAGTTGAAAATAAGTCATATTCTTGACTTTCTGACCCTCCCAAAGGCAAACTAATAAATGAAACTGAACCGCCTTAAACACAACATTGGCGAGAACTGTGGTTGAATCCTAAGGGATATCACCGGCCACATTACAAACCCTCTCCAAAAGAAGTACGTTTTGTCGTAGATGGGAAGAGTCATCCATATATTTATGTACAGGGTGATCAGCGACTAAGCCCTGATTTCAAAATTAAATATCTCTACAAAAAAAAAACGATAGAATTATGCGGTAAACTGTGCATTTATTAGCAAAACTGTGTACAAAAGTTAAAAAATTTAGTTACAAAAATCGTTAACAGATGGCGCTCTGCACTGAAAACTTTCTCTGAAGGGCGTCTTCAAAAAATAACAAAGTGATGCGGTCTTTGCAATGAAAATACAATTTTTTCAAAATGTTCATCGTTCGAAACAATGAGGTGGCGTAATCGAACAATGAAATTTGACATCACGTCTTACAATGTCTCAACGGAAATGGAATCAAATGCAACACCTATCAACGATTCAAGCTCATCTAGAGTGGCGGGAATGCTTCTATAGACAGTGTCCTTCAATGCTCCCCACAGAAAGAAGTCACAAGGAGTCAGATCGGGAGTCATTTTTCATTTTTGATGCCACACTGAATGCGTCTATGGGCATTGTGATTAGAGCGCCATCTGTCAACGATTTCGCAACTAAATATTCTAAACTTTTGTGCAGCTTTTTTACAGTTTTGCTTATAAACCTACTGTTTACCGCATAATTCTATCGATCTTTATTGTCGAGATATTTAATTTTTAAATCAGGGTTTATTCGCTGGTCACCCTGTACCATCCCCCACATATTTAAGTACCCACCAGAGTTTCGAAATCCAACCACCAGACCGGAAGAAACTCATCCTTCTTCTTAAGGTACCCCCCCCCCCAGATGATGAAAATTAAATATAATACCAAAATTTCATTTTTCGGATTTGGAAAGAGGTGAAACGGGAAGTTTTATAGAAATCTTGAGTTTGAATTTTTCAACAACTGCAACATTTCCTTTTTTATACATTTCGCATCTAAAAAAAGCGTAAATAAAACATTTTAGCTGAAAAAATAAAGAAAAAAGAAAAATAATCATTAAAAATGTTCGTAAATTATTTTCTTTTCACTTACATGCGTTCAATAATTCTTTTCATCTTTATAAATATCTGTGAAATTTTTCTTTTCTCAAATATATATTTAGTAATATCATTTAATTAATCATCTTCATTTACAACAAGAATGTAATAATTTTTATATTAAATGCGCAAAAATGAAAATTTGCCAGAAATTTAAGAAATTTTAACTAGTTGGAAACTACAGTTTGACGATTAAATTAAAGTATTTTAGCACATGTAAAAAATACGATAAACTCGCAAAAGAAAATTGACAAATACTTGTTTATACCTTAATTTTAGTTGCATTAAATACTGCTCTAGGTAGAACACTAGTACTTTTTTGGAACATTTTAAATTTGAACCAAAATCAGATAACAATGACAGCAGCTGAGCTAGCACCCTCTTGAAATGGCTACAGAATGCACCAGCAGAAGGGCGTTTGGACACAAATCTAAAATTGAATCGAACTTCAAACCTACTGCTATTCGGTTTCGAGAACTCACCACTAAAATATCGCGAACTAGATTCTTAGAAAAGAAAGAAATATGATGAACTCTTGTATAATCCGGATTAATTAGAAAATGCATTATTTTTAGCAACAAGAGTTTTAGATTTAATTTAGCAACAATTTAAAGATTTTTAGCAATATTGTATTTATCCAATTTTAAATATCCTTTATAAAAAAAATTTCATGTAAAATAATAAAAATACTAAAACATGTGGCTAATTAAAATCAGATAAAGAATTCCTTTCTTGGCATTTTTTAAAATCTTAATTTTTCGTAGTACGAATGAAAAAAAAATATAGAAAGCCTTTCAGCTCTGATGTTTAAATGAATGTTTGTCTAAATTTTTCATTTCTCAATAATAATATTTTACTTTTTAAAAAGACGAAATAAACAGAAGCTAAATTGAATGTAGTTCAAAAATGATATATATGAAAAAAACATCTTTAAACCGTGTAAAAAAATTCCTTAAAAATTATAAAAATGAATTCTACTATCACAAATTTCAAGTTACCATGTGCAAAATTTATTATTTTTTATTTGTCTTAATCAATTTAATTCATTAATTCTTTAAAGCAATTTTGAGATGGGAAAAACACACACCCTATCGTTGTTCTAAATATCGACGCAAACGTAATCAGATAGTCTCATGATTGTTTCAAACCGGTTAAACTGGTTGTGGACTTAAATTAGTCATTATAATTCATAAAAATTCAGAGATTTAATTTGTAAATCAAACTGTAATTTTAGCTGATGATAAATCACCAAATGTGGCAACCTTCTGTATTATTTTCTTATAACCTTATTTTAATTATTTGAAATTATATCTAAACCAAGAGTCTTTATCGATTAAACAAACAATATTTTAACTTGTTTGGTTTATTTTTAAAAAACGCTGCCCGAATTAGACAATAACACTGTGATGCCCTAGGGAAAAACTACAATAGCAGACAATAGTAATAACTAAAAATATACTGTTAAAGCCGACTCTAAAATAAAAAAAGGGATAAATCGTCAATTTGTTGCCTGGCATTTTGAGGTTTCAGTAATATCTTTCCTACAAATAGCTTCAAAAACCTCAAGTCAAAAAAGCATCATGCTTATAATAGAAAATCATTTCATTTTTGATTCCAAGAAATGTAACATTGTTTCTTTGTTTAATAAAACTTTGGAAGCAGCTTAATAGAAATATTAAGGAAATGGGGTTACTGAAAATTAAATTAGGTGTTTCATTCGAGAATTCAATTTGGTTCCGTTTGTAGCTGAATATTTTTACATGAAAAATTATTACCTATAAAACATTTCAAGGTTATAATGCTAATTTGTAATGTTGGAATAAAATATTTCTTCTTTCAGAGGAAATTCTTTATGTTGAAAGAAAAAGTAAAAGTTAAGAATCTGAAGTGGGTCATACGCGAAAAATGAAACATGTTACAATGCAAAAACGAGCATTCATTGTTAAAAAGATATGCTTATAAGCTGAGCGAACTCAGAAAATTCATTTAAAGAAAATATCTTTCGCTTTTGAATTGTGACATAAAAAATGCAATATTTCATGAAAATAAATTTTGGCGTATTTTTCATTCACTTATTCATAAACTGCTTCACAATATTAAACTAAAAACTTTTATGAAATATATCCTTTTTTTCAGTTAGAAAGTTTAGACTACTAATTTTTTATACTATTGCCCAAAGAAGTAAAAAGATCACAATATTTTTAATAACTTTGCTTCACACAAGATAATAATCTGTTAAATAAATTTCCTGAAACATTTAATTCATTCAGTTAACCCTTAATCATCATGGCTATTCATCATATTTGTATTATTTTAACGCTTTTTTAAAGGTTTATAAATCAAATTAAAGTAATTCAAATATTATATAGTTCTATATAAAAATAGTATTTTATCTACAACACTTCTAATATTCAATAGATTTCTAGATGAATTCAGTAGGATCATACTGTTAAGAAGCGAAATATGACCTCTAAATATAAATACTAGAGAACACACACACAAAATTAACAAACGATTTCAACTGAAAAAAATTAAAATGTTTTCCCACGTAATTATTATAATTACTATGATCGAAAAACATATTTTTTGTGATTGAATAACTCTATAGCTTTTAGTTCGAAATTTGTATGAATTAGCCGTGTATTTGGTGTCTTCTTTTAGAACAATACCTCCAAGACTGAAGAATTATCCACACATAAGAAGAGCTATATCCCTAAAAAAATAACCTATAAAAGTGGGTCGGAAGATATTTATTTATTTTTTATTTTGAAATATATAATAAATATTTAAAAGTTTCAGATGCATTGTTTCACGACATGTAATATCTAACTTCGGTCTCTTCAAAAACGTTTAATTCGACTATAAATGGAAAAAAAAACGATTCTCTTTTAACCTTCTTCTTTAATAATAGATGGCAACTAAACAATAATTATTATTGTATATTTATTATTCTATATATTATTATATATTATTTTTATATTATATTATATATTAATATATATTATATTATTTATTATATATAGTAATTATTATTATATTAAGCAATAATAATAATAATTGTGGTTTTGTTGTATATATTTTGAACTGTTTATTCTATATATTTTTTAAATTTTTATAGATAAATTATGCGTATAATCGACAGATAAAATTAGGTGCACCATCACTGCCTTTTTTGCTTAAGCTAAAAATTTAAAGGTTAGTGCACCTCAATAGATTAAATTGTTATTTAAACATTTCATTTTCCTCCCGTTTTAAAGTAAAGATTTTAATCCTCTTAAAATATTGATAATGTTCTATGTATCAGATTACCTTATATTTCTTATCACCTTTGGTTACCATCTGATGAACAGTGGTTGTGTAATAATATGATTATATATTTTATCGATGACAATGATTTCAGCAAAGGAGTTTTGAGTATCGAATAAAGAAAGATGAGGAACTGCGAAAATTTAAGAATTTTAGACATGTTTGAATAATTATATGCATGATCTATTTTAATGGTGCTAATCTCATAGCATCAAAAAGCCATAAAAATTGTAATTTTCAAGGTAATCCAGGTGTTTTTTTTGCATATTTTTCGCAGCACTGGTACTTTTCCTTCTTGTTATTCAAGGTATAATAGTTAAATATTAAATATCTTCATTATTTATGTAGAAAATGATTATAATAATAACTGAGAGAAAATCACGTGACTATATTTTTAATGAAATGATAACGACATTTTGAATTTCATTGCCTCTAAAGTACAAAATGATAATAAATGTATTAAATCCTATCAATAACAGTATTCATTTATTATATCCATGCATTTACAGTTCCATATACGAAATATCAGAAGATAAAATCTTTTAATAATATAATAATATAAGCTAAATAATTATAGTAGCTGTTGTAATAATATAATTTAAATATGTTGACAACTTTCAATGTTTTAAATGCATTTCGTAGAAGTAAGGAGACCATTTACACATCTCTAGGGAAATAAACAAAAGTG
This sequence comes from Argiope trifasciata, assembly GCA_026543055.1. Taxonomy (NCBI): domain Eukaryota; kingdom Metazoa; phylum Arthropoda; class Arachnida; order Araneae; family Araneidae; genus Argiope; species Argiope trifasciata. Next base: position 540,800 of record JAPMOQ010034492.1, read on the forward strand.
TTTTAGAAAAGAATAGAAGACGCTCAGAAAGCTAGTTTGTCCATGTTTCAGAGAAAGCTTTTAAAATTCAACTTATCGTCGCTCTCACACAAGACAAGAAATCTTTCCGGCTAAAGACGGAAATAAAATTTGTTTTGCGCAAAGAAATTCCTTTTCGACTTATTCGATTTAAGAAACTATTTTATCAAGTATATGCTTATTCAATGTAAAAATGGGAAAACATTACGATTTGATTTCTAGTGCCTTAGAAATAGCCAGAAGTCAACAGCAAAAGTCCTCTAAATGTTTCTTTTTCATATGCTACAGTCATTTCAGTTTTACATCAAGATGCTTCAGTTAAATATTAGAAATGATGAAAAGAAACGAATTTATGAATCTATAGAACATTTGAAATTCCTTATTTTTCTTATTATGATTTCTTCGAAATAAGAATAAAACAGATATTTTAAATTGGCTTGATTAATGAATGAAAAACCAAATGTAACTCAATTCCAAATATCCATTCATATTGTTACAAACGAGCAATGCTGATTTCCAGCATGGTTAATTCAATCACTGGAAGGGGAGTTTTAAGATCATTTCTGTTGGATGCTGAGTCTGTGATTTCAGAGCTTGACCAGACTTGGCAACCATTTGACAACTTTGGAAAAAAAAATTCCAACTGGTAATATCAAGAATTTTAGCCCCAACAGAAATCGAGACTCTTGATTGGTCCAGAGTCTTATCAGCCTGTTTCCCGGGAACTATAAAAATCTGGCATTCTCAGGCTGAAATCAATCGTAATCGTTTCGTAGTCGGAGTCGTAGACGAGTATCGAGAAAATAATGCAGCAACAGGAACATGCGCTGTGTGAAGCTCAAGCGATTGTTGTACTGAACTGTGTTCCAAGTCCTGGTGTTTATTGTGGAAGCAAGATCGAGTTTTGTGAGTATTAGCCCGTCGTGTCGCCGACTGGAAGCACCTTAAGTGAGGAGTCATCTTCCTAACTGCAATCGTTTGGAGAAACCGTAGAGTTAAGCTACGAAGATTCCCACTCCTGCTGAATTCTGTCTGGATGCTTTGTTATAACTGTTATTTCTGCCGCTTACGACTGGTATGTTATTATGTGTTGTAGTGTATTTCATGTGTATATTTTTTGCCGGTATATTCGTCGTCATCTCTGTGTATTCGTGCCCAATAAAAGTCGTCGTGCATTAATGGGTGTCTATTAATTTTTTTCACACCATACACTGACAACAAGTGAACCCTGTGAGTATACGGATTTAATTTTAAAATTGAAAGCTCTGTAACAATATCTTTTTTTAGCAATTCTCAATGAGTTTGGATATTAAAAAATAATCTTCTATTGAACATTTATAAAGTTCAACAGTTGAAAAAAACTCCAAGGCTAAATTAGGAGTTATCCGTAATTCTGAAATTACAGCCTAAAATTCCTGTGACAAGAAAAAGCGTTTATATAGCTTTCGACTTGACTTAACTAGAAAATCAATGACATACATTTCTCTATTTCTCTATTCATATAGTTTAATAAATCCTAAAGAAAATTACTAATCCGAATCTATAAATGGAACCCAATTACCATTGTTAATCATGCAATACACTAAATAAATGTGTTAATAACAATAGCACTTACATCTGGAGTTAATTAGATCTCTCTTTCCCAGTAATATCAATGCAATTCATTTTTAGTCTGCTTTATTGTTTAAAAAATGTATTTGTGTCAATGAATGAAACCCACTTCTTGCGGTTTCTCTAAACACACGTTAATCAAATGTTTCAATATCATTTAATACAATTATACATGTTAAACAAGCTTATAAAAATAATAGTTTTAGTTCCCACAAGTGATCATACCTCTAGATACAAGGGTTTTTCAAATGAAAAGGTATGAAACGACATTGTAGGTATAAATGAAGATTTGTTCAAAGTATACACCCTAGAGCTGAGCTCAACGATCTCAATGATTAAATAACCGAAGGACCCTTGTTCTCAGAATTCCTGTAGCATGATGAGACCCGGTTTTTCCCAGCGTCCTTGAGTTCGCCGTCCGAGTTGAAGTACTTCCCTTTCAAATGCTTTTAAGGCGACCAACTCATGAAAAACGCAGGATGACATGTCCGGGTTGTAGGTTGGGTAGAGCTGCTGTCACTTCAACTTGTTTAGTTCCGCATGTGTGACTCTGGGGACTTGTGGACAGATGTTATCATGCTGCAGAACCATACCCTTCGTGAGTAGTTCCTGTCTTTTGTTCTTGATGGATCTGCTTAGTCTTCGGAGAGTCCCACAATACATATTTTTTAATTCTAAAAACCCCTCTGGAAGGGATTCGCTTCACCTCGTACGGCGAACTCAAGGACGCTGTAAATAACTTATCCAAATGAATTCAGGAAAAAAGGAATCATTCGATTCATTAATTATTGGGATTGCTGTTCTCAGGCATGTGATGTATACTTTGATTAAGTCTTCTTTTATATCCACAGTGCCATTTTATACCTTTTTATTTGAACACTACTTGTATTATTGAAGAGAAAAAATATTGTAGTTGCCATACATATTTTATTTGACTATGCTGCTTTTCCTACCAAAGTTAATAAATATTTTGATAGGCAATAATTTGCCGAATATATACTAACCAGTTATCTAAGTATTTGAAATCCTAATTTAAAATTATGTGTCTCTTTAAATGAATATTTCATTTCATATCTGAAATTAATTGCAATTCTAAATGAATATATTTCTGAACTAAACGTGGGAAATTTAACTCTTAAAATCTATAATTGCCAACATTAACCTAGAATTCAAGGAAATCTCTGTGAACTAGATTTCTCTCGGAATAATTAGACTTTCCTAAAGTATTATTTTAAATGCTCCACTCACTCGAATTAATTTCTAAAATAAAATTCCTGGTAAATAAAATTTTAATCTTATAGCAAATGGTACTGAGATCATTATTTCTTATTGATTTTATTTTTTCATATTTTATTTCTTACTGATTTTATTTTTTAATCGTTAGATTTGTTAAAGATTTTTCTACTAATTGATATATTCACAAATTAGTTTGTTATAAAAATGGAATAAGGAATTAATTATATGAACTACATGGTTGTGAAAACATGTAAATTATCAAAAATAAGTTCATCTCTCTTTTTACTTTTACATTTCTTAGAGATATTTTTTAGGTTTTATTTTTAATTTAGGAAAAAATCATTGAAAATTTTCAAGCTTTCTTCTAACTGCTATACTATAATAGTTCTTATTTTAGATACATAATTCTCTTTAGCTTATATACTCGTTATAATTGTGTTAATACCGTGGAGGGAACCATTTATTCGGCACCAGTGAGTGCAAAATAATAGTGCTAAAGATTTCCCTCTTTATTCGTCGTATTCGTTTACTTGTAGTGGAGTGCATGGCTTAGAAGATGAACAACTATGATCAGTCCTTCAGTAAAAGACATAACTACAACCTTAATTTACAAGATGAAAATCAGTCAGCAAAAGACGACAAATATTTACAGAAGACAACTATTTATCGCCGAGATTAATACACATGACAGCACACAGCAGTACTCGACAGCAGACAATAGCCCACACGTAGAAATTCCGCAGTGACAACATCCACAGCACATAAAGCGATTAAACAGGATTCAGTACGAGAGATGATCTTTGCGTGATTCTGTCTACGCTCACGTAGGTCTCTCCAAACGGCTGAAACTATCCATCTGTATTTTCTTGTTTTCGCTGCCGACTCACCACTCAGCGCACTGTGACACAAAACATGACGACTTCAGAATTCAACACATACAGTGATTCAGCACTCCGTCATTATTTCGGTATTCTCTCGGCGACTCCTTCGTTCAGGATTCCTTCTCTCAATTCAGGTCTGCTAGGTACACTTCCACCGACGCAGCTTCAGATTGCGGGTTTTTATAGATCCCGGGAGGTGGGGCTATAGGCTTCTAGACCAATCAGGAGCATTTTAGATGTATCTCGATAGGAAAAATTCTCGATAGTTCGGATACTATTCATTTTGCCACCAGTGTCTCCAAATTTCCTCACCAAGTTTGTCACCAAGCTATAGGATATATATTGATGCGACGTCCGGCCACAGTGCAATACAAATGAATTTAAATCAGTCTCCTTTGAATTTTAATCAGTTCTCCTTTTCTATAATGTCATCACATGACATTATAGAAAAGGACAAACAAAATTACGAGTTGGTAACAATAGAAATAAAACGCGAAATGAGTGGACAGACATTTTATAACTTTGATGTTGAGAATATAAAAAACTGTAAATCTTTGGATAATGAATTAAGGAATTAACTTTTTGAGAAGAAAAAGAAAATACAATGAACACAGATATTAAAGCATAGAACGTAAATGTATCTATCATATCGTTTCTATTTACAATTTCGTAGTTTGGAAAAGATGTACAGACATTTTAAAATTATTTTGATTCGATGCTAGATTGATGACCTCGGATTATAACGACCGTTTGTTGATGAATATGTTGATTAATCTTTTCGGACGTTCGAATTTCGGTATCATCTCCCTTGGGACACCAGAACTGGCGTTAATCTTAGTATTCTGTCAGGAAAACAATATAAAAGGAGGTGTATACATGAGAGTCAGTAACTCAAATGATTTTTTTTTCTTTGGAGTGTGATTGAGGAGTGAACCATCTTGTAACTAAAGTGTTGTCGTCCTCTAAGCTTCTGATGTAATTTGCTATATCTATTTCGTGATCTTGTAAAGCAATTGTCGTCACTTAATTTTGAGTTTATGGGAGACTTTTCATCATACACTTATTTAATATATTTTCCTTACTATGTCTCTGTGAGCGTGTAATAAATTTCTAATTAATTATGTTCGAAAAAAACTTGTCTCTCGAACTCTGTCTCCACTTAAATCTTTTTTTATGCGGGATATTCCTTATTACATAAAGCCAAAACGCAGATATTTCAGATTCAAATTTTCGAAATACGTTCTGAAACTCCCTTTTCTCTGTTTTCTGGAATTTTATTCAATACATCGATACATACATATACATACATACATACATATACATATACATATACACACATATATATACATACATACATACATATACATATACATATACATATACACACATATATATATACATACATACATACATATACATATACATATACACACACATATATATACATACATACATACATATACATATACACACACATATATATACATACATACATCGATACAAATTTTACAACACACATCCTTTCAAATGACCAAAATAAGATTTTTTTTCAAAATTCTATAATTTTTTAGAAAATATTTTCAATGTATATTTCATTTAAATATGTTTTACAAAATTTTGCTAAAGGGTATTGGCTGAAAAATAGTCAGGGAGCTATATAACATTGTTTTTTCGTTATAAAATAAACTTTTTTTTAACCTTTTGTCAACATTTATATGTACAGTTCATGGCGAGAATGTGAATTTTGAACTTTTGAATAGGTTGTAGGTAAATGAAAATGATGAAAGAGCCAGCATGATAATCAATTTAAAAAATATTTTAATCACATTTTCTAATATTAAACTTCAGAATACTCAATGAATATGAAACGAATGACGTGATACAATAAATAGTTTCTTTCATTACCATTCTGAAAGAACACCAAGCTTTACAATATTTAAAGAATACACAAATCTAATACATAAAAATGAATATTTGTTTGTAGAATAGAATAATAAAAAATAGAAAAAATATTTTTTTTGCTTCTACTTTATATATCCTTCAATTTCAATTAATGCATTCATTATCACAAGAAAATAACTATAATACTTCCAATCATTCATAACTAAACAAGATAACTATTTCCAATTCCAAACGATATTTCCAAGATTATTTCTTCTGCGGCAGCAAACGCGCCGACTTTCAACTAGTTATATACATTCTTTATTTGTCAACTTCAAAATAAGTATAAGCTTCAATAAGTAAATAAGTACAACTTCAGGACTCCTATTTTATAAAAATCAATTCTTGCACTTGTTTTATACTTAAATTAAATATTAAAAGTTAAAATATTAAAATATTAAAGTTATCTTGTATAAAACATTTTATTTTTCCGAACTCCTCATCTAGGATTTTATGATCTTATTAAATCTTAGTATCGCATTCTTCGTGAAATAATTTGCATAATTTTCTTTGTGAATTTTCAATCAAATTTTCCCTCAAAAAACATGTTATCCTTATTAAATTAACTCTCCCACGCTTTTAAGTTCCTTTATAGACACAATAATCCTCTTGACTACAGCTCCAATGGATCAACTTAAAATAATTTAATTCCAAAAATTTAAAAGAGAAGGCTCGAGATCAATAAAGAATGTATACCCAGTATCAAATTTACACATTAGCTTTTGTTAAATTTTGGTTTAATCGAGCTTTCACAACCATAGGCAAATAGTTTATAA
>JAPMOQ010034492.1:547272-578087 GCA_026543055.1 Argiope trifasciata
TCGAAAATAATTCGCTATTTTTTAAAAATTATAATATAAAACTTGATATTTTAATAGATTTTTCATTCTATCAAGAAATCAATTATTTTCGTTAAAGGTCTTAAAATTAATGAAAAGTTAAAGAAAAATTGTGTGAGACAAATTGCTTCAATATGGCATAAAATGCAGTACAGCCTTCAGCTTTAACTATCGATTGATTTTTTTGTGCTTGTATATATCTTCTAGCCATCAATTTTCTTCTTTCCCCTTTCTTCTGTTTATTTTTTAAATTGTGAATTTCTTGCTATTTATTCACCTCGAATTGTCAATTACTATTTTTTTCCTTCTTCTGTCATTTTCCTTCTTGTTTAATTTTCAAAATATCAATCAATTTTCAATTTACTCACTTAGAAACATATATAAAATTATCAATAATTAAAAATTGCTTTAAATAAATGACATTTATTACTTATTAAGCCTATTACTTAAATGTGACCAAAGCTGGTAACTTTTATTTTTGTGATGACAGTTACATTTCAATTATAAAACATTTTTCTAAACTAAATTCTTTTTTACTTTGATTTTATATTCGTACATAAAAAAATATCATCGGAATCATAAAATATTAGTAATTAATATTTTTGATGTAAGAAAATTAATCGAAATCATCAAAAATCAGCAATTAAGATTTTACTTAATAGTTAATCGTTAATATAAGAGTATTAAATTAAAAATTTGAAATACATTTATTCAAACAAAAAAATATATGACTAGTAAAGTTAATAATAAATTTTATTTCCACTCATTGGGAATTTCAAAAATATGACATTATAGGAATGAGTTAAATAATATTTCAAATAAATATTAATTGACCAATACTATAAAAAAGTTACAATCAGAAAACAAATATTGGAGTACCGCATATACACAAGGGAATCACTCACCAACTGAAGAAATCGTAAAAAGTTGTGAGTTTCCGTTGAGAAAAGATTCCATTGTAAAGGGTTGTCAGACCATACCACCAATGGCATAGTTTGGTTAACCTGTTTGGCGTCGCATTACAATTCTGGCAACTGGACAGAATTCTCGCTAACAACATGTAATATTTCATTTCCCCCTTTTAAACTATCTAACTCTTAGCCTTCTAGCTTATATGTCCCGAAAAGCATCGTAGTCACTTCTCTAAAACTTCTTAAATCTTTAATTGCATTGGGACATGTTTCCATTATTTAATCATACCAACCTTGCTTTTAAGTCCCTTTACGACCTCTTCAGAAAATCTCTTGATGACTAAAATTTGCAGTGAATTAACTTTGCTAAACTAATCACCGAGACTCGAGAGAAAAGCAGTGAATCGATAGAGACTTCCAATTTCCTCATTAGCCTTGTCTCTAGTTGGGAAATTTAATTTTAATTAAGAACTCAAAGCAGTTGGTGAACTAATTGCCAGAATGTGTAAAAGTTTTCGCATCCTAATAACAACATTCAAAGGTTCACACAGCAAGTCTTTGATTTCGGAATAAATGTGCTCAGTAAACGATTGTTTCAATAAAGAAGTTTTTTACTTCCAGAAAAAAGTCCATAAATTTCTCAGTAATAAAGTATTTTAGCTCTTAAATATTTAATACAAGAACTAAAATAAAGTGAAGGAATTACTAATTCATTCAAAGGTTGAAATTGAATATATTGAAATTATGTTTTAGATTTTTTTTCTTCATAATTCATCATTACAATTGGCTAGACAGCCCATGGTGAGCCAGTGCTTTCCTCTGAATTTTGCTCCGCCGTATTCTATTCTGGAGCACCGGTTTATTTCTTGGATAGCCAGGAAGTCTGTACTATTGACTCCATCCATATCATTTTTGGTCTATCTCATTTCCTACTTGTTAAAAATATATGAAAAAGAATTTTCCCTAATCAGGAATCGTCATCCATTCTAAAATTATGACAAGACCTATTCATCGACATATCTTTATGAAATTCATAATATCCGTTGCTGTTGCCTCTTATGGTACTTATTTGCTTCTTATGGCACTTTTCATAGACAAGCCCGCTGAAGAAGTCAGCGATTTTAAGTCAAGAGAATGTTTCTTGTTTTCAGTATCGTCATTTAGAGCCAAGAGTACTTCTTAGCTACTTATGCTTCACATTCGCTTTCACAGCCCCCTTTAACAAGAGGAGATATTCACACATCTCAGAGATCGAGCAGATGAAGGACAACCATGCCAGGCCTGGGACTCGAACCGGGAAGCTGAGATCACGGTTAAGACTCGCTGCCCCTTTACCAGAACACCGCCTTATCATCTGGTTCCATATAAAATTTATACTGTTCAAAATTTCAAAATTATATCATTTTCTAAACCTTATTGACCTTTATCCTACCAAGAACGGATAGCATAATTTTTCTTTCGAAATAAAGAAGAATAGCAATAATAAATAATAATAACATTCACTCATAATTAATAGCAATAAAAAATTACAAACTGATTAATGATAGATTTCCTGTGTTACGAATAAATATAAATGAACTAAGAACAATGAAACATATTCATTTTACCTCCAAAAATCAATATCCATTTTATTTACTTTCGCATACAATATTTTTTACTAAAATAATGTATGTTTAATAATGTACATTTACTATAATAATGTAATAATATAACACAGTACTAAAATAAAAGGCACAATAAATTTCTTTTTAAATACATAATTCCTAAATATTAGGTTGTTCGGAAAGTAATTTCGTTTTTTCCTGACAAAGGATTTAATTGCATTTTTCGCACCCAATTTCATACTTAAACCGCAAAATCATTTTATGTTTTAAGAGCTGATATAGCAAGGCTTGAGTGTGAAAAAGTGCAGCTGATTCTTCGCAGTAGTTTTTGGATGGTGCCCTTTTAAATATGGAGAGCAATAAACAGCATTTTCGTCATTTTTTTCTTTTTTGCTATAAAAGGTAAAAATGCTGTTCAAGCCAGAAATAAATTAGCCAATATGTGTGGAGAAGATGTGTTAACAGTACATCAGTACCAGAACTGATTTGCAAAATTTTTCCTTCAAATGAGGAGGCCAAAAACCACCTCGATCAGTTTTTTTTACAGCAAAGACCAAAACTTTTATGAGCGTGTAATCATGTTACTACCAAAAGGTATTAGACCAGAATGGCAAAAGGTATTAGACCAGAATGGCAATTTTATAATTTAATAAATAATTTATTCATTAAACGAAAATTTCTTTTCATTTTGACACAAAAGTACGAAATGACTTTCCGAACGACCCAATACATGAATTTATTCTGGATTGAGGTAAACTAAGAAATATAATTAAAAAAATAAAAATGTTTATGCATCTTTTTTTACTTAAGGTTACAAACATATAAAATATCGGATAATAATTACAGACAATAATTAAAAGATGATTTTTGTATCAAAACAGTGGTATTCATTCTAGCATATTTTGTACAAAAGTACAAAAATATTATTCGCTTTTAATAAAATTCAACAATTACCCAAAACATAATAATATAAATAAAATAAGACTATCTCATTTAATGTAAAGGTTAAAGATAACAATGCTAATTTGCTTATTATTCTTGCTGCTTCATTACATGCATTGCTAATTTACATGCATTAATATCTGTGCACCGAAAAATTTGCTGACACTGCTTGACTTCACTGAAAATAATTGCTTATAGTTAGTCAATATTCAATACAAATTTTAAGCATTTTTAATGCAAAAAATTATTTCACTGCATAATAAGCAAAGACAACGGATTGCCTTTTTATAAAGCATAATTAATATTATGTCCAGTCATGTTAGGGATCTTTTATTATATTTGACTTATAGCGCTATGAGCATCATCATAATATTCAGCAGCATTTTTACAGTATAATGGAGCTTGACTAAACGGAAAATATTCGAGCCGACTATCAGTTATTTGAACAATTCAAGTGAAAAAAAAAATCGCGTCAATACTGATAGAAAAATAATTTAAAAGATCAAGTAATAAATTTCAATCGTCCAAATATGTCGCTAATTTTAATAAAAAAAATAATTTTATTATATTTAAAAGTTTTAAAAAATATAAATGAATACTAAATAACTTTATTAAACTAATTAATTTTAATAAATAAAATAATAATTATTAAAATTGAAAAAATACAATAACTTTAAGTATAAGCCAATAAATATAATAAAAAATATTAGAAAAATAAAATTATGAATAAAACAACTTAACAATAAATTTATGTCAACTTTTTTCCTGAATTTTTTTAAAAAACAATAGTTTTTTTATTATTTTGATTGAATTCCTTGTCCAACAGAAAATCACCCATATTAACTTAACGATCTTAAATTAGTGTCTATTTAAAGTCATTAAAAGAATAAGAGAACGTCGTATTTCACGAACGAAAATAGTTATGATTTTTTTTAATCTATCAGTTTGGACTTGCAATTGAACTGAATCTGAAACTAAGTATACAGACATTTTAGAAATGTGTCAGAAAATAATTGAATGGTCCAGTGAAAAATTCGATTTACTCACTAATACAAACCACAGAGGAGGCACTTCGTAATTGAGGATGAGATGCTTGAGTTATGGTGGCTGAATCTTGCCAACCCAGCGGTCTGGTTTTTACAGTATTTTTCAACCATGTGCCTTCAGCCGGGTTAGAGAGTCAGTGATATGATTTACTTATTAATACAATCCACCAAGAGGCAATCTTAAACGAGGATTAGGAGCTTCACCACTTAGGAGCGGTATAGTTATTGTTTCTCGCCGTCTAGGTGTGTACGAAAACTGGTGGGGGTTGGCTATACCTCATAAATGGAGAGACGGACTTCCTACTGGTAGGTTATACCGTGATCGGCCCTTAGGACTCAACTACAGTTTCCGCCAGTGTTGCTGTAGTGGAGATCAAGTCATTCAGTTTTCCCGTTTGCATCAGGGGGAGGCAGATTAGTCAATTTATGATAGTTACTCACGAATGCGAATTGAATCGATTTAGTTAATATATTATAATATGCTTAAGTATGCACGGAACGCAAAACATGCAGTTCATAAATACTGTAATTCCAATTTTCATTAAAAAAATTACGTGAAAGCTTTTAATATTAAATTTATTTTAGTAGTAGTCAGTCATGAAAAGTGCTTTAATACTTTTTATTAAAAACAACATCAATGGCTATTTTTAATCACATATAATTGTGACTTAAATGTCCTTTACGAATAAAAGTTCTTTTAAAAAGGATTAGAAAGTTTGTTGCAATCCTAAAAACACTCTCAAATTAAATAAGTGCTTTGCTTTCAGGGCTTAATAATCAAATTATTTTTACAACATCTGTTGAAAGTCATCTAAATCATTTCTGGCATCAAAAATTTCCTAATCTCACAAGAAAGACTTTGTAAAAATTCTCTTTGAAACTAAAACCTTTAAAATTTGCATGGTTTAATAAAAACAGCAAGTTAAGCATTCAAAAATACTTCATCCGTTTTCATATAAAGAAAGAAACAAAAATTTTGTATAACAATATTAATAACCTCTTCCTTCTGTTGTTTTTATTTTTTAAACGAAAATAAATTATTCGATCGAATAAAGTATTCTGTTTTCTTTAACTTTTTTTAATTGTCTTAGTTTAACAGATCCGGATAACGTTTTTTTTTTTTCTTCTAAATTTGTTTTTTCAAGTCTTTTTTGTGTGTGCTTTACATTCATTCTTTTTTAAGGGATATATCATTTCTATTGGGAAGTTATAGGAAAAATCTATTAGATGTACTTCCAGAACCTTACCACTTAGAAGCCCATTAACTTCCATATTTTCTAAGTACCTAAATATCTCTCGAAATAAAATCCATCTGGTGAAATTAAGCCGTTACAATAACGAAGGTTAAAGGTAAGGCAATTTTTTTTTCAAATTTACATAATGGAGAATTTCTCCTTAAATAAACAGAAGAATGGGTGTAAAATAAACAATGAATTTTAAATTTTAGAATGTATGAATTATTTATTTATTTATGTAAAAGTGTCTTTTCGAGGTCACAGATGTTCAATGTTTAATGCATATGGATTGAAATTCACTTTTTCTACTCCTGTGTTTCATAAATTGCGAGTGTGCTCATAGAAAAATTATTACTTAGAGTCAGCTCCAATATCTTGTTGCTTAAGAAATCTGATAGATTAATATATTTTAACAACGTTTTTATTCTATCAATAGAGTTTAGTTTCTTTTTAATTTTATTTTTCTTGTTTGCTTTCCTTCTGTTTTATTTCCTTTCGAAACTTGCAACATTCATTGACAGTCATTCCATTATAATTATGATGAGAAGCATCATCTTAATGATTAGAGTTTCGAATACATATTACTACGAGATTACAAGATACTTATCAATGATTGATAGTCGTTATTTTATAATAATCAAAATAAAAGGTAACATTTAATTTTTATTTTTTGATAATCATAATGAGAAGTACCCTCATAATACACCAGAATTTTGAATGCATGCTTTGACTATAAAATTACCAACCATGGATTGATATCTATTGATAGTCGTATTTACAAGTATAAGTAAATTTTTGAAAACATACTAATATTATGAGATTAACTATATTCTTTAATAATTGGGGATTTTTTCCTTTAAAATTTATTAAACTGAGACTTGATTAAATTTCTTATCTAAATCATTACAAAATATTTTTTAATATCCCTTGGAAATTTAAAATATCTTTTTATGATTTACCTCGTCAAAATATATAAGGTTTTAACCAATCACTTCCCATTAAAGACCTTAAATAATCAATTAAGCTTTTTTTATGATGAGAACTAAAGTTAAATAAAACTGATGAAAAAAAGTTGTTTCACTAGTTAAAATATCTTTCAAACCCCTCAATTGACAAGTAAAATACTCTTATAATGCTCATAACTGACAGCTTGTCATATCACAAATTAATTTAACAGGGTTTCTTGAGAATTTTGAAGCATAAATTTAGGCATTTAACATTTTAATGTAATAAACAAAACAATATTCATAAAAAAATTTCCCCTATATTTTTTATTAAAATTATTGCCTTAATTATCTGAGCAATCACAAAAAAGATAAGCTTTATTTTTTATTTTGAATTTTAATTCTCTTTCTTAAATAATAATAATTTCAGCATTTTACTACAAAAAGTTTATAAGATATGAAACTACATAAAAGCTGACTTAAATAACTTTTATGATATCTGGATATGAGTTTGCAAAGAGGAAAAATCTAGTCGGATGTTCTTATTTAGGGTTCCTATACATATCAACAAAGAAAGTAATGACTAAATAAATAACAATTTTTCTATTTGTTGGTTCAAAGGTATTAAAATTCTGTAGAAATAATAACTTTGAAGAACGATTACATAGAGGAAAGTTTTAATAAGGAAAGATTACCTAAAGGAATGATTATATACGTTATTTTTACAATGTGATTGACTGTTATATTTTTACGTTATATTCTGTAATTCATGATATAAAAGTTTAAAGTACTTTTCAGGAACCATGAAAGCATGAAGTCCATATAAAAATTAATATTGCTATAACAAAATATTTCTTCTTTTACCTTGAATGAGATATTGTATGGATATGGCATGAATTCCATTAAATTAGAACATATATTTTTGATCCCGTCATCATGAAACCAAATTTTTATAGCATTCTGAATCATTCATTTGTTTGTTGTGAAGTCCATTTTACTCATACAACCTTTTACAATGCTTCATAAGTTTTCGATGGGATTTACATAAGGAAAATTACCAAGGCAATCCAAACACATTATGTTGTGTTTTTGAAAAAACTTTGTTATTATCTAAAACACTTCGTTGTTAAAAAGTATGGCATAAAACAAGAGCTTGTTGAAAGATATCAACACCACCAGAGGAACAATTTTACTTTCTATTATAGAAATGTATTGTTCAGAGTTCATCATCCCTTCAACTGGTACTAAGCTGCCAGGTCGTCCAGAAATAAAATAACCCTGATTCCGGCTGACAATTCTTGGTGGGAGCTCTTGTTTAAAAAAATGCGTTTACCTTCTCAAATATCTTCTTTCAACCTTGAGCAGTCTAGGATTAATATTTCCTGGCCCAATCTAAACATTTTTTTCTTGATTACAGATGTTAATTATTTTTCGATAGGTTTTCTTGCAAATCTCCCATCTTCAATAACCCTTCGTTGAACTGACGATGATTCCACCCTTCACACCAAAATCTAATAATAATTTATGGAGATCTCCACTTGTTTGTTAAGATTCATTGTACTATTTCGTACAAGAAATTTGTCTGTTCGTGGTGGGATCTTTCATTTGTGTCCACATTTACTCTTTCGTTTCGGAAATACAGTCCCAAAATTCTTTTGCTGATTAATAATACAATATAAGATGATTTTCTAACTTTAAATGCTGCAGTAATATCTCTCAGTGTCATAGAAGTATGCTGACTAAAAGTATCAATTCTAGTCCTTTTCCTGAGTGTAATATCCATTTTTCAAATACATGTCAGAAGGAGGCAATTCATACTTTTCTTACAGCAACTCAAGGGCAGTCGTGCGTTGTCATAAAATGCAGTTGAAAGCAGTTTGAGGCAGAAAATTCTCGAGTGAGAAAAACAATCTTCATAAAAAATATGTTTGTCCCATTTAATTCGCAATATATTATTTGCTAAGTCATCTAAAATGAAATTAATTTTAGTTGCCATTCTATCAAATTCATACATTTAGCTTCTTTTCGATACAAATAAAGGACAGCGGTAAAATAATTTTGGAGTTATAATAAATGGAGTGCTTCTATTTAAGGGAACACTCTAAGACCATATCTCTAATTCAAACAGGAAATACTTTTTATATAGCAAAATCTTTTTTATTTTCTCAATACATGAATTCAACTGAAGTCTAAACTTTAGCAAATTTCTTCTTCACAAAGAAACGCTTTCTAACACAATGTGTTCACTTTCTGTAAAGTTCAACAAAATTTTTGAAAAAAATAAAAATTTTGGAAGAAGGAACTCTTCAAATACAAAGGTATAGTATATAGAATCTTTCTCCGTACTATGAGCTTTAGAAACAAAATAAATAAAAATAGTTATACATCTCCTCCATTGGCTTTTGAGTCTCTTATATTGGATATACGGGCTTTTTGCGGTATATTCTATCATGGACTTATATTTGTTTTTGATCTCAACCTTCAGATCTCTCGAAACCATTTTCTTACTGACTACCATGAAAGAAGAACTTACATTTCAGATTATCAAATATTTTTGATCATGGGGCACAATACCTAAATTTTTATTTAATGCAAAAAATCGGGATTTATTTGATTTCATGATATCTAATTTTTTTTTCAACTGCATTAATTACTTGAAATAATTTCTAATTTATTTGATTTAATCATATCTGATTTTTCATTTTTAACTGCATTGATTATTTGATTTAATTTATTAAAAAGTATTTTTATAGCAAGTTTGAAAAAAAACATCCTATTCTTATATAACTTGAATTTGATTTTCTTTTTTCAGTACTTTTACTCATAAAATTATATTCTTTCTATATATAAAATGTATACCGATTATTATATCATTTTCATAAAACACATTTTGATAATAATGATTTTTAAATTTATCTAAATTTAATGTAATACGGTAAGTTTGCGTTTTGGAATTACAAATCCTCGTTTATACATCCCGGGTCGGGCATGGCTGTTCTTCTACGTTCTATTTTTGAAATGTGTGGATGCCCCCCCCCCACTAAAAAGAGGTTGTGCAAGCGAATGTGACGCATAAAGAAGCTAAGTCGTATTCTTGTTTCCAGTTGGTTATGCTGAAAAACAAGAGATGCTCACTCATCTTAAACCACTGACAAATAATTGTTGGCGGGCTTCTAAAGTGCTATAAGTAACTACAGAATTACAAATTAAAGGTTTGAATGATGATCAAAATGTATCTGTCTTATCTATTTGATTTAAGTTATAATATATGTATTCAATCCTTATTCGTTTTGATTGAATAGCTCATTTTGAAATCATTTTGTTTTTAAATTGACCTTTGAAATTATTTCGATGACTGATTGATATAGTTCATACAATAATAATAAGTCCATACGATTTTAGATAAATCTAAGAATAATTTTAGCTATTCAGCAATTAATTTCATTTCGCTGGTTTAATTTATATTTTAGCTTCCCGATTACCTAGGGATAAATTTTCGTTAGTTGAATAATTAAAAAAAAATTAGACATAGTGAGTAATTTTACTATAAAACTTCCTTCCACCCCAACTCACTTCCGGCCATTATATTCACTATGGGTCCTTAAAAAATGTAAGCTTCATGAAATATTTTATTCCAATTACCGGAATCATATATGTTTCATATATATCCACATATTGTTTATTAACATGTGAAAACATGATGTTGTTCTGGTTTGATATTTTTGAAGCATCTAAATGAATAGGTATCAATCGCTTTTATGGCTATTAGAAATTAATGCAGAAGGTTGTCATATTTGGTGATTTATCGCCAACTAAAGTTACAACTTGATTTTCTGTTTTAATTTGATCATTAACTGATAATTTAATTTCAAAATCTCTTTCTATAATATAAATCCTTTTCCTTTTTTTTGAATTAGAAATCTACTATAGACACGTTTTGTAACTCCTTAGGAAATTATCCAAAAGCTATGTTAAAAATTAATAAGAAAATATCTTGTGTTCATCTTATACCCATTTTATTCGTAATGTAGGAAAATATCAATCAGACCCTGAAAAAATGATTATCTTTCCTAAACTGGGGATACAATAAAGCTCATAAGTGAGCCATTTTACAATCATTAATAAGCTCTGCATCCTTTCGTAGTAAAAAATAAAAAATAAACATCATTATTCAGGGAAATTTGGAAATTCTGCCTAATCATTATTCAAATACTTTGTGTCCTTCAGGCGTAAAATATTCACTTTTCTGCTGACTATTAAAGCTAATGTTTCCTTGTAATGATTCGACTGGGAGTCGGCGGAAGTTTTTTTCCGTGTTGCATTGGCAGTTCCAGTAGGGTTAATCTAATGGTATTCTTTAGCCCCTTGCAGCTATTTATTTGTGTCCCTTGATGTTATATTTATAAAATAAATATATATTGAAAACATCTCAGTCTACTATAATGTTTCAATATAAAACTAAAGATTTAAAATATGAATTTCTGCTGTATATTAGACGAGTCATTATGTGGAAAAATAAGCTCAAATTATCAACAGGAAATTTATTTTAATGTGTATGTGTGATACATGTACATGTGTATGTGTGATACATGTACATGAGTATGTGTGATACATGTACATGTGATGTGAGTGTGATGTGATGTAATGTGAATGTATATACGTGTATTTAATACACTCATGTCCAAACCTAAGGTCACAAAAATGTTTTTCAAAGTAATTCAAAATGGCTTACAGTAATATTTAAATAAATTATATTCCATATATTGTAAAGGACCAGTAACACGATATTAACCTTTTTTGTGGGAAAAAATGGTGATTAGCATTAGTTTTTGAGGAACTGCTGAAATTAGAATGATTAAGCATCCAGAATTTTTCGGTGAAATTTTGTGAATATTGCATTAAAACAAAAATAATTAACCTATTTCCAGTGAGAATGAGTTATCATAATCGTTTAGAGGATTCCTTGAGACAGAGAGTCATTGACAGGCTTGAGGCTGGGCAGTCTCAAGCGGAGGTGGTTCGATGATTACAAATGGCAGCGAAAGTAGTATCCAGGCTGTAGAATCAATTCCAAACAAGTGGTACGAGAACCAGGAAGACCAACCAAGGTCGTTGCAAAGCAACGACACCTGAACAGAATCCCTTTTTGACACTAAACGCACGACAGCATAGGTTGACAACTGATCCTTCACTTACTCGCGACCTTGCTGCTGCCTCTGGAATAAGAATTTCCAGACAACACAATATACAGATGTCCAGCAGAGAGGGCCCTTTATGCTAGGCGACCAATTGAGTGCGTCCTTTTGACTGCATCCAACAGAAAGCCCGGTTGTTGTGGTGCCGAACACATCATTCTTGGGGGCAGCAAGAATGAGGGAGAGTTCTTTTCAGTGATGAGTCGGGATTTGCTGTGCACAGAGTGATACACGTCGAATCTTCATCTGGAGAGAGCGAGGAGCTGCTGTCATCCCTCCTACGTAAAAGAAATCGACAGATTTGGCGGCAGAAGAATCCTTACCTGGGGTAGCATAATGTTGGGCAATCATGCACCTCTGCACGTCGTAGATGCGAATACTGTCAGTGCACATAGCTGTAGGATGAGATTCTTGAAACCTAGATGAGGTTGTTCCGAATGCTTTAAGCTCAGACTTCATGTTTATGGACGATAACGAGTGTCCACACGAGGCCAGATAGTTGATAATTTTCTCGAGGAAAAGAATATTCGACGTATGGACTGGTCCTTGAGGTCTCCGAATCTCAGTACCATTTAATATGTTTGGGATAGTCTCGGAAGAGATACTGCACAGCGTAACCCTCTCCTAATACCCTCCAAAAGTTAAAAGCCACTCTTTTGGAAGAAGTGGCTTTGTTGCTCCAAGCCTTTATTTACACCCTCATTAATAAGATGAAAGCTCATTGTGAAGGCAATATAGCAATGCACTGTACGGTGATCACACTCCATATTAGACTGGCTTTTCCCGAGATTAATACTTTATTTCTTATTCATAATGTAATACTTTATGATATAGCCTGTGTCTTAATTCCCAATTAAAATCTTTTTCATGTTGTTTTGTGTTTATGCTCTTTCTTACATTTTAGTGTACCTCTATGCCAAATTTCTAGGCAACACCGTAAATAGTTTTTTTTTTCGCACATTTTATTTTTGTGCTCTAATTTTGGGCATGAGAGTGTGATGTATATTTACATGATATATGTGGGATTTTTGTATGTAATATACGTATATATGTTGTACGCATATATAATACATGTTTGATGTATGTGAATGAGTCGTACGTGTATATAATACACGTTTGATGTATGTGAATGTGTTGTACGTGTATATAATACATGTTTGATATATGTGAATGTGTTATACGTGCATATAATACATGTTTGATATATGTGAATGTGTTGTACGTGTATATAATACATGTTTGATATATGTGAATGTAATTTGTGTGTGTGATGTATGTGAATATGATATGTGTGTGTGTCGTAAATACATGTGATAAGTGTGTGTTGTATGCGTGATGTATGTGAATGTAGCATGTGTGATATTCGTATGTGTAATGTGGGTAAATTTTTGGATCACTTTAATTAATTTAATTAACTAAAGATTCTTTAAATTAATGTAGAGACCATGAGAGATAGAAATATAATTTCAGTTGAATCAATTTTTGTAATGACGGAGAAAAAATATTTCTTTTATTGTGTGCATCAATTAATATAGTTCTGAAGATTTTTTTTAAAATTTGTCTTTTGATAAGCGATAAAATTTGTCTTACTTTTCCATTAGTCTTATTAGGAAAGAAAATTCTATTCTAAAAATTCTATTTATATGAAGAAAGAAATTTACCCACTATACCTGGACTAAAATTAACAAGGTAAAGTTAGCTAACCTCCAATGCATAAAATTGTATTTTAAAGATAAATTGGGAAAAATAAATTCTTAATGAATTATTTACAAAAAAACTATGAGACCACGAATTTGACAGTAAAATTCATCTTAATTAATCATTTGCAAATTTTTATATCTCCATCAGTTTGGTGGCAGAATACATTTATTTATTTGCTTAAATTATCATGGAGTAAAGAATATTAGATTAAATATTGATTAATAGAAATCAAAACACTGTATAAATAAATAAGACATTTACTTAAAAAAATAACAGTAAGTAAATAACCTAAAATTTCATTGCCTCATCATCTAAAACGGTATTCCAATTTATGTAATACATCTATCTCTAACAGTTTAGAAATAACATATTAGGAATAGGTAAGAGCAGATATCTTGTATAAAAGCATAATTAAAAACTAATTAAAAGCATAAAGCTTGTATAAAGCATTGGATAGCTAAAGAGAAATTAATCCATTAAGACACTCACACAAAACAGGCAGATAAGAAAGTAATTTAATAAAAGAAGGGTGGTATAAAATTAAATTTATATTGCTGATAGAACATTAACAAAAGACACTTTAATAAAGAAACTTTGCATCCTTAAATTTCAAGAATCTTAATTTTATGTTATTTATTCTAATTTTTATCTATTTTTCTTTTGTTTATTCAAATCTTTAAAAAGAAATTCTACGAATTTCTAAGAATTTAAAAAGAACTTAAATTTTCAGCTATGAAAGGTTTAAAAATCAAGCATTTATTTTTGTAGTTATATGAATATACAATGTCTAATATATTTTACAGAAGACAGACAATTTTATATGAAATGTAAAATCAGAAGGATGAGTAGTTATTATATAATTTATAATGTACAGTAATTTGTTTCATCGCGTTTATTTTTTCAACATTTTTTTCGCATCACGTGGTCTTTTCATGTTACCCTAACTTATTACTAAGAGATAGTATTTGAAAAAGTAACATATGAATGTAAAAGATTAAATAATTAGAAGCCAAAAACACTCTGTTTATACTAAAAAGCATAACCTCCATTTATATCATATCAAACAAATATGCTTATCAGATACTACCCTTTTAATGTTAGTATTAACAAAATGAAGGAGATATAAAAATATTTTTACGCAGAATAGTGCATAACAGAGAATACAGATTTGAAAGATTTTAAAATATTAGTTCGAACAAATTAAAGAATACTGAATAAGAGAAAATATTATCTTACAAAAATATCAATATTAGAACAAGAAAATGGGCAAATCTTAAGAAAAATACATTCCTTGTCAATGTCACCTAAATGATGTATTGGTTTAGTTTAGCTCTATTAATGTCCCATTTTAAAACTATGCTAGAGATATTCTGCAGCAGACTTTGTAATTCTGAACCAAGATCAGGTGGCGAAGACGATTCCAGAGATGGCATCTCGTCTACAAACTTCCACACCACATCAGACGGAGAATAGTGAATGGGAGTTTTTATTACAACAATGAGAAAAAAATAATGTTTACCTTTATGTATTGATTCAAAAATTTGTTTAAAAACTCATAAAATGAACAGAATACCACTAAGAAACTTAAAAATTTGAGAAAGAGATAAAATGAGATATTTAAAAAAATTTTAAAGCTAAAAAAAAGCTGATTAGATAGCATTTGTACAGATTTCATTAGGCCAAATAATAAAACATTTTCGAGATTAAAAATGTATTAAACTTACATAAAAGGGAATAAAAAATAAAATATCAATAACGATCTTAAAATTTTCAATAAATTATTGGTATTCTATAAAAAAAGGAAAATAATTAAGATTGAGAAAGCCCTGAGGCAAATGAAATTTTTTTTCATATCATTTAAAAACTGTAAAAAAAGGAATAAATGCAAACGATTTACTTAAGTTTCTGAGATTTATTTCAAATTGGAAAAATAAAAATCGAAAGTAAAGTAAGAGCACAAAAAATAGGAAATTCATGAATTTCCTAATGAAAAATTGACAATTTATTTAGAATAAACTAAATCTTTCATGAATGGAAAAAATAGTATCGAATGCTTTTATTAAATGTTTAGTTCTTAGTAAATCACTCACAACAATCACAAAATCAAATTCGCCAGGAAAAGAGAGGAATAAAAAAAGTTGCAATAATGACTAATAAATAAGAAGAAAAAAAGAGCCGATCCCCCGCTCTTTTCTTAAAGAAAATTGTGAAAATAACTCATTTTCTATTATCTCTAAGAATAATTTTTTTCTGTTTCTTTATAAACTTCAAACAAAAACTTCCGAAGGAAATAACTTTTTAAAGTATAAGCAAGGTTATTCAAGACAGGATATTTTAAAAATGCATCTCGAAATTTTATTTCACAGTTGTAGACATGAAAACATGAAACAAAAAAAAAATTAATTTTAAAAAAGGGAACTCAAAAATTAAATTTGTGTGCTATCAACCTTTTAGTTAAGTAACTAATACAAACTATTTTATGACATACTTTAAATTTAAATTAACAGAAACGACGAAGTGATTGATTTACAATGGCTTTAAACTGAAAGTGAAAAAAAAGTGAAAATGCTATTTTATTCAAATCTTACTATTTAATCAAATTTAAATTAATGTTTTAAGAAATGAACTATTTAGTTACCTGTAACAACCACTAACTATAACAGATGTGAATTAACTTTTCTTAACAATAGATGGCATAGCTTATCCTCGAAGATTCAAATCACTTCTTCAAACTCTCTAAATAAATCAAATGCAGAAATATTTTCGAAATTATGCAGTTCACAATTAAGGACACTATTCTAATAATGTAAGCAGAATTGTATAAACACATCTCAAGTAATATTTTAAACTTTCGTTTAGGTAAATACTTAGTATATCTGAACAGTTTCATACCTCTGTTCTTTGAAAATCAATAAACTATACTTTGGTAAATAATCATCATTCCTAGGCACCAGACATATATTTTTTAAACTTTTATTTGGATTTGAAGTATCTAGTTTCAACTATTGATGGCATTAATTCACCTTTCACTGCAATAGAAAGTAAGTGAATTTATTCTGTTACTTTTAGTCGCTCCTTCAACGCCTTTTAATGTTAAAATAATTTTTTTCGTTTATTTCTCAATTAAAAGGGTGGAAATGTTACCTGCATTTTCTCTTATCGGTATATTTTCTTTATTGTTACAAGGATTGTTCAAATGGAAAGTAATGAAACGACACTGTGGGTATAAATGAAGACTTTATTCAAGATCTATATTATTGGCCTGCGCACAACGATCACATTGATTAACGAGCCAAAGGCACAGAAGAGCTATTAACTCCAACATGCATTGTGAGATACTCCGTAGACTATGCAGATCCATCAAGGCATTTTTTGCCCATAATACTGGGTATCCCCACTTCTCCAGAATCACACACGTGGAACTGGCCAAATTAAAGTGGGAGTAGCTGAACCATCCACCATAAAGTCCTGACATGTCGCCCTGCGATTTTCATACTTTTGGTCTCCTGAAGAAACATAAGAAAATGAATCTTTTCAACTCAGACTGTGAACACAAGGACGCTGCAAAGTATTGGGTCCCTCCTCGACCACAGAAATTCCGAAATCAACGAATCATTCTATTCATTAATGAATGGAATCGTTGAGCTCTAGCTTAAGGTGTATACTTTGTCGTTACTTTAAGATGTATACAAAGTCTTCATTTATACCCAGTTTTTTTTCGTACCTTTTCATTTGAACACGTCATGTAACTGCATTTTCTCTAATTTTTATACAAAATGTTGTATTTTGTCGTATATAATTGCCTTTGAAACATTGAGTGGACATTTTGTATTATTCCCTTTCTGTTGAGTCATTTATTCTGTATTATTATATTAACTTACTTCTATTTTTTGAATTTCAAAGTTTTCAATTATGAGAATAAAATATTTTGCTAAATCTCTTTTTATTTTTAATGATATTTCGAGTTCACATGCTGGAGAAAATACAGATGCGTAGAATAAATATCGACAAAGTCATCTAAAATTTCAGAAAAATATAGAGTTTGAGTGTTAAGATTACATAACTATATAACTATATAATTTTATAACTTTAAAATTATATAACGTTTTAATTATAATCGACAAAGTTACTATGGAAAATCGACACAGTATACACAAAATACCAAAAATATCATTTTACGGATTTCGAGATTTCTAAAACGCTCATTGAAATCTCTATCTATCTAATTTTAGGAAATAAGATTTTTTTTCTTCTAATTTCATATTCTGGGAATACATTTAAGATAATGTGAATGACCAAGAAACCAATCTTCCAGCCCCAACCGCTGATTTGGTTTAGTCTATTTTAATGACATATGGTGACATAAATAACCTAAATATGTTACACAGTTGTAAAGTCTCTACTTCAGGAGGAATCTTTAAAATATTTTTTTAAATTCTGCATTCATTGAAAAAAAGGTAATGAGTTCCCTTAACCCCATCACTATTTTTGTTTCTCTTGATATAAAAAAGAAAGTTATTGCGAAATTGACACAATAAACCAACCGGATAATTGCGTTATGATATTATGAGGCTATTTCTAATAATAAATCTTCTTGTATATAATAAACGGAACTTAACTAAGACAGTTAAAATTACATGGTTCAAGTGCCATATTATTTTGCGTAATCATGGTCGTGTTGTCTTGTCTAATTTCTAATCTGAAATCAAATATTACTAATGTACTTGCAAATCAACTAGTCACCTGAGGCGATTTTTATATAATAAATTCAATTTATTACCGACATTGACAATCTAACAGCTGTAACTGTAATAATTTGCTTTTAAATTCATTTAATTGTTTACCTTTTTTTAAGGACCATTTAAATTACTGATATATATATATATATAGTTTTACTTTCTAAATTAGGAAAAGTTTCTTTCTAAAAACATACAGATTTCGGATCATACCTTTTTCTTTTTGCTTTAAAACGCCACACAGGTGGTATCTTGTAATTAAGGATGAAACGCTTCCACCATGGTGGTTGATTCCCGCCACCTTTATGAGTAAACGAAAAGTTGAGGACGTGCTTCTTCCATCGATGATGGGACGAACTTCCTTAGGAAAGGATTGTAGCGTGGCCGTTGATGGCCTTTAAGAATCAACCCCAGTTGCCGCTATTCATGTTTTTCCGTGTGACTTCCGGAGAAAAGCCAGTTTATAGTTGTGATTGCGGTGATTCTGCTTTAGACATTCACGCTGCATTTCTATTTAATAATCATGAATTAGATATAACAATGCACCTACGATATTCTTACAATAATTGGAATAAGATATCATACGTATATCAGACTTAACTTTCAAGAATCAATAATTATTAGTAATATTATTTATAGAAGGAAACAACTGTATCTTCTTTAATTTATGTCCAATATACACATAAATATCTTTTTAAGTAATATATTAGCTAGTAGTTTTAGAACACATTAGCTATAAGTACATACACTATTTTTTCATACATTATACAATACATATGTATTAGCTTTGTGCTTCTGTTCATCCTTTGCATTCATCTATAAAATGTACTAATGTATAAAATGATTAAATTTATATTATGTAAATACTATAAATATAATCATTTTATTCGTTTGTCATTTTTTCCTTGAATAGTAGTTTTATCTTTCCTTTATTATGGAAGCAAAAAAGCCCCGTGGCTAAGAGTAGTATCCGAAATACACACCTAAAAATAACTTTCATTCATAAAGACATCATTCTTCAACTTTAACAACTTGTCGTAGGGTACTTTATTATCTTCGGAGATGAAATTTCATTCAAGGGAAGCCCAAATATATCCTTTGTTCTTGAAAGTAATGACAAAAATGAAAACTGTCTTTGTCCTGACATTGTCGCTATGTTAAAATAGGCTGATCGTTACGTTAAGTCAGTATCTGGTGTTCCTTTAGTTTATTTATAAGAATATTTTCCTACGAAGGCGTGGAAAATGAGACTTGATGTCAAATATGACGTATCCAGTATCATGAGCTGGCTAACTAAGATCGCGTAATAACTGCGTAGTAGTATATAATAATTTTATTTCAGCCAAAGAAATTTCAAATGGGTTTCTATTGAACCTTATCTTGCATTATTATTCAGTTTATAATAATTTTGATAAATATCACATATTTCATTTTATTATTATCCATGAATAACGTTAACATAAAATAAGAATGAAGGAAACATTAAAAAAACTGATAATTAGAACAGTTGTCAAAATAAAAAAAAAATGATAAGAAATCTTATTTTTTCTATTACTTTTTCCTAGAAAGGCTCTCATTAATTTTATTTGTGAGAGTAAACAGTGTATTGCCAATGTCTTTAGTAAAAAATGTATTTATATTTTCACCAAATGAAACCTGATAACTTTTTTGTACTTCAATCAGATCTTGTCTGAAAGCCCAGTTTTAAAGAAAGCATTTAAATAGAAGATTAGAAAATGGGGTAATTCGAGTATTCGTGCATTTTTTTTACATATCATATTAAAAATATTTAATCTGGCATAATTACAGAAACACACACTTATATATATATATATATATATATGTATGTATGTAATGGTATATTAAAATCTAATTTAAACTTAATTAATTTCATAATTTTTTAGCTTAATCTAGCCTAATTTCCGTTCTAAAATGTTTTCTTATTTCTGATCCAATCCAACACTTTTTTATTTAATTAATGAAGCAGAAACTCTATAAAATCGGACATTTACATGTTTCAGTATTCAAAGTAAAGGGATAAAAAAAAAACCTTGAGTTGAAACATTAGTTTAAAACATCCCTATAATTCCCTAACAGAAATCAACATGTGTAAAGAAATCCCTATGAAAATCGCACAGTATATAATCACAGGGATAGTTCTGTCATTAGTTTTCCTTCCTATCCTCTCTTGTATCATTCTGTGTTGACATACTCATCGCTTCTACTTGTACATAAATTATGCCTTACAGGATGGAATAAAACGAAGTTCAAAAGGTTTAAAAGTTAAAATTGACTTCTCTGCCTGCAGCCATGATTTTGCTTTATAATTATATTTGTGCATATGTGTGTGTGTGCATGTATATATATATATATATATATATATATATATATATATAAAGAGTGAGAGAGAGAGTGACTGTAGGCTCATAATTATATTTTCTTTAAACCTTTTTAATTCTGTAACGTTCAGAAATTCAGAAACTACATAAACATGCTATTTTCAGTTCAGCAATCAATTTGCATTTTCCAGCTTTCTTCCGAGAAATAAAAGTGAAAACGGCATCAAAAATGTCTTAATCTTATTAGAAAAACCTTTATGCAAATGCCCCTCTTTGTAAAAAGGTTCAAATTGCTTTACTAAAGAAGGAACAGCAAATCTAGTAAACTCTCGACAATTTCTTATTTTGATGCATTAGAAGAAAGCTAAGGAATTACGCTGTTGTAATCTTCTTAATCTTTCCTTTTTTTCCCTCTTTTTCTATTTTTCCCAAGTAACGTAACTTTTCTAAAGGATCAGAAACGGGAGGAACCTTTAAGATTTACTAAGAATGACGTCTGCAAAGTATATCCAGATTATTTTGATTTCTTTTTATTTATTTTATTCTATCGAGGTTTCATTTCCTTTGAACTTTGCTATTCAGTTGTGGAAAAGGATGGACATTCTATTTCTAAGTTATTAAATTAAAATTCTAGTGCGTTGTCGTGGGGACTGGATCTTTAAGAAACACACACATCTTCATGTAAATATATGGTTGCACTAGAGATGTACCCATTAATAAAAAGTCATGCCAATAATTATATTAGATAGACTTTATCCCTTCTTCATAATTTTCAATGCAATTTTTGTTCTTAAAAATCAGTAATTGAAAATATTTTTAATGAACATAAATTATCATACAATTCAATGAGCATTTTATTGTATAAATTATTTACATATTTATAAACAAAGTTAAGCAATAACACCGATTGCAAATGGTCATAATTCCTTAATAAATAATCGATAGAAGAACAAAATATGAACCAACTACAGATGAAAGGTCACCTTATAATTGATTACTCAAGAATTATAGTATGTAAATAGGTCATATCCGTACTTAGTCCTATTAAGTATCAATCCTATTACATGGAATTGTCCTATATTCGTACTTATTAATTTATTAATTATATATATGAGTATACAATGACACGTTTGGTAGCAGACACAAAATACATCAAATACAATAACACTATTTAATTTAATGATATTAACCTTAGGTTTTAAAGCAACGCTAAGGCTGTTTTGGGACGGACCTCGTGATTTTTAACAGCGGTCAAATAACAAGGATTACGCCAGAGCCCACACCGTTGGCTTAATGCAGATCTCATTTGTATTTGTGTTGTGTTATTATGAACGCGAGACTACTTTTGTGTGTTTTGAATTGCTCTATTATCTCAGCGAATGAATTCAACATGTTTTTCAAAGTTATACTGAAGTAATTCCTGTCATAGTTTCATTCGTCTCGTCGTGATATTGCTACAGATTTTTTAAATGAAGCAATCTACCGCTCTCCATGTTTTCAACAAATAGTAGTAATTTTTTTTAAACAAATTACTTCTTCTAGCAAGTAGTAGGCTGGGTAGCCATTTCTTTGCAGTTTCAGATTTAGTTCATTTAGTTTCACTATTGTATCTGCCATGATGTTGAATTTTTTCAGCCATTTGTCTTATTTCAATTCGGTATGCTCAAAACTTTTTGTTGTTGTTGAGGAATATTTTGATTTCAAATTTATCTCATTACGGTCATGTTAAGCGTAGCAATTTAGAATTAACTATTATGTTAATAGAAGCTGTTAAGAGATTAGGTACATAAAAATCATGACATTTTCGAAGGATTTTGATAGTAGAATTTTTCGTATGGAAATGGAGGGCCATAACTTTCATGAGAGCTTTCATGATTGTCAACACCTTATCTAGGTGAATTTGTGGATTTCGGCTCCTCTGTAAAACATCGTCATTCTCGCATTTCCTAAAATTTCCCTTTCTATCGCCAAACAATCGCCAAGGTCAGACGGAGTATCCGCTTAGAAATTATTCTACATCGGTTGTAAAGATATGTCATACTCTATTATTCTTTATGAGAGTAACAGCACAGGAAAACAATAATACAGATTCGTAACATTATAATTTGAAGTGTTCACCGAGTGTTTCATCAACTGCAGCCACTGCTCCCAGTAGCTGCAATTGCACAACTGTGACATTTTACAGTTGCATGCAAATGAGTTGAAGTTTTCTTTTTTCGTATTTAAGAGCCTCTTGTATCAGCAATTTACTTTGAATTAATGTCTTGCGCCGGCCTTGGGGAGGGGTGGGACTTAGGTTTCAAATGTAATACGGTTCTATATTATTGATGTTAAATCTATTCCATCAAATCTGTTTTATTTATTTTTTCTAATTTTCCCTTTTTATCACCTCCGTTTTCTAATTATTGGGTCTAGTTGTACTTTCTTTAATTTGCCACAGAATATCCCCGAACTTTTAATCTCTAGAATCCCTGTCGGTTGAAAGGTTATATTTGGGAATATTTATTAAGAAAAGAATATTTATTAAGAAAAAAATGTTTACATATACGGTGCACAGAAAAAGCAACTATATGCAACATTATAATGCTGAAAGGAATGTTCGGGGGGGAGTATGAGTAGATGAAAGCCATTGAAGTTAATGTATTTCCATTTTTACTTTGGCAGCTGAAAAATCATATTCATCTATAAGAATTTCGTTTGAAATTTGACTGAAATTAAAATAGTTTAGTATAAAAGCCGTATACCAAATTTGTTCCGTATTTAGATCAAAATCCTTTTTAGTTATCTCGTAGGAAGACAAGCGTAATTTCAAAATGAGGGTTTTTTTGTTTTTTTTTTTGCTTATTTGTTTTAATTCTTGGTGGCTCAAAATGTGGAGATGATTCACAATCTCAAGTTTAAATTTATTAAGCGATTACAGTTTTTTGCTCTTTATACGCTTTCGTATATTTACGCACATTTCATATTCGTTTCCTAATAACGTATAAAATTAACTTAATTGTTAAATATGATTATATATAAGAATAAGTAAATATAAACTACTGGATATTCTTACTTATATTAATCAGTATCAAACAAGAAATTTAAATAAATTTTCTTCGAAATTTCTAAACATCGATTTAATTTATTATTAATTTTTATTATTATTACTTTAAAATGCACGAAAATCAAGGAAAAAATTTAAAAAATAACTAGAGTAATATAGAACAAAAATAAACTGCTAATTTTAATTTCAATAAAGTTGTCAAACTTGCAAATATATGATATAATAAAATATCCATTCCATCATTTCATACTAAAGAAAAGGTCTTAAATAATGTAAAATAAATAATTATATATTTCCAATGCCAAAACAAATTTGAATCCCTGAAGAACTTTATATTCAGTATTTCAGGTCAGCACTTGAAACAGTTGTTTTACTAAAACTAAATATTGATTTTAGAAAAGAAAAAATTTTACATATTAAAATATTTCATCAACTAACTTTCACAATATATTTAAAATTAAAATTTTGCTTTTTATTTTTGCTTAGTAACCAAACATATTTTCATCAGTTATAATTCATTATTTCGATATATATTGTCTTCCATTCAAAATTAGTTTCATTTTTGAAAGCTTAAATATAAGAGCATGGATTTTTAAATATACATAAAAATTTCAACGATCGCATTCTAAACATGTATAAAAAAAGAAAACTGTTATCACAAGACATTTAACTAGCTCTTATCTCAAGTCTCTCTACTAGAATTAAAATTTCATATCATAGCTTTAGGATATTTCACAAATTTTTGTGTTATTCTTTATGA
The DNA here is from genome assembly GCA_026543055.1 of Argiope trifasciata. NCBI lineage: Eukaryota > Metazoa > Arthropoda > Arachnida > Araneae > Araneidae > Argiope > Argiope trifasciata. The sequence goes on from JAPMOQ010034492.1 coordinate 571,750, forward strand.
AAATAATGATCTAAAAATAATCGTCAAGGGATTTGGAGTCAATTGAGAATATAAATATTCAATATGAATAAAATTATGACTTTTTTACATTTTATAACTAATCGCCTTTGATAATGAAATTTTTTCTCGACATATTACTTGCATTCAGTTCCAATTAAATTTATGATGTATAACTTGAATTTCATAATTCTCTCAGTAGTCTTTATATGTAGCAAATTATGACAATTTATAATTATTATTATTAATTATTATAATCATCTATTTTTATTAGTCTTACTCCTTCTCAAAGTATTATCAAGATCAATTTGATAGAATTGTTGTGCTCTATTTCAGTACCAGTCAAAACATATTTTATAAACGAATACCATGTTGTAACTTCTGTTATAGCGATATCACTCATATACCGTCATGCAAATTTTATAGATAACAAACAAAATCTTTCTTTTCCGTCTTTGACCAACAAAAGAAATTAAACAATTAATCATTTGATTACATAAAGGAAAAGTACTGAAATGCTGTGTTACAATAAAATGTAATGCTGAAATTTGTGGAAGAAAATTAAAAACAACAATTGCCAAATTCAACATTTTTTACAAAATATCCTTTCCAAACTTTGTTATTCCAAGTCGCCAAAGTAGCAAGGCAAATTCCTCAACGGTTTTAAAAATTTAGTTATTTCAAAAGTTATTAATGCTTATTTGATATCGTTAAGAATTTGTAATTTTGGTTTCCTGCACCTCATAGAAAGAGGAAAATTATTCAGAAGTTTTAAAAGATGTGGAATGTATTTCAATTTAATCATTCCTTCGGAATTTTCATCAAACTTAGCGGTGATTTCGGGACAAAAGTCAAACTTTTAGAAAATACAAAAATCATAGCTATGTATCTATCTATTATATAGCTATTAAGCACCCAAATATTATAACCCCAAAATACTTTTATTAAATCTTATGTTGGGAAATTTTGGAAATATGGAATGGTTTCACCAATTGTGTAAATTCTCTCTTTAAAGTTTTGAACCCACAGTAGGTTCTTGGAATGCATTTGAATTCCAATACTTTGAATTGTGTATTCATTCTGAGTGTTTATCTTCTTTGTACGCATTTTGACTGTATTTTTTATAGTATCTTTGTTTTTCATTGCCTGATAAACTGGTGCTTTCTTAATTCATACCCGTGAGATGTTATTGAAATAATAAAAACACAATTACATATGTCAATAAACGACACAACAACAATATCATACTGCAAACATGACGCATAAAATCTGTTATATTCCAGCAGCCGATAATAAGTACGAGGGTTGAGCCAAAAAAAAGGTTTACAAGGCAAAGGTAAAATGCTATATTAACAATTGATCCAGGATAAAAATGGTGATTAAGAGATACATGTGGCGATTAACCTGTTGAGGCATTTATCACACAGATGAACCAATTTATTTAAATCATCTTGGAAATAATCAGGTATTTGGCTATTAAGTAAGTTCTGGGCACGTCTTTGAATATTACCACCTGATATGAAATTTGTTTTTGTTAAGTGTTTCTTCAATGCAGTTAAAAGGAAATAGTAACTGGGAGCCAAATTGGTGCAGTATGGAGCGGTTGCTCCAGTTCTCCCATCTAAACGTTTCCAGCAATATCTCTGCCTGCTTCAAAAGAACGATACCATTTAACCACTTGTTTTCTACTCTTCGCTCCTCGTACACTTCAATGATTTGTCTGTGAATGTCCAATGGGAACACCTTCTTTGCCCATAGAACATGTATCATTGCGTGAGACCACTTGCCATTATTGTCGCTGTTTCAGATCTCAATATTAAAATTATCCACTCTAAGATAACTAGTCCACTCTGTTTCCACTCTGGGTAACAATACTCCTATCTGCAATTTCTACTTTTCAAATATTGCTGCTTGTAAACTTTTTTGGACCACTCCTCATACATAAATTCTCATTTTTACAATCATTATATAGCTCAGTATTCCTTCAGAAATTTTAAGACTGAATAGCATAGAAAGGAGAAACATGAAATTTCCGTTCATTCATTACACACTCGTAGAAGTGTTTCAGGCTTGAGAATTTTACTATTAAAGAGCCACTGAAACTAGTTTTTCTAGATAATGATTCTACTGAGTATCGGTGGAAATTTTTATTCCTTTCTTCACTGTTTTATATTTCAAAAAATTATACTATTAATATTTTTTGTTAGTTTTTGAATAGGAAGTTAATTTATATGTTATTCATATCTTATAATTTTTAAAGTTGTACATAGTGTGTATGATGTTTCATTAAAGCTTTTTAAAAAGATATTTTTCGTGCAATATTCTTAATAACCCTTGACACTTCTTGAGATTTATTTTCTTATAAAGAATTATAGTATAGTAATATGGATTTTTATCATATTTTATTATAATAATGGGAATTGATTATTTATATACCTATGAAAATTAGAAATTATTTCAGATTTTCAGATACAATTTAAATCAATATTTCTAATCTAAGATTCCTTTTATTTTTAATATGCATTTCCTTTTTTTCCCTTTCTGTTCTTTTTTGGGGGGAGGGAGGAGATTGCGCTTAATTTTCTAATTTCCCTTTTCTTCTTTTTAAACTTCAAATTATTAAATTTAATGTTATTTCCCAAGAACCTTCGGATTTTCACAATAATGTGAAATGCTTTCGTTTCTGTTTATTTATTTTAGTTTCGATACAATTTTCTTAATAGCCAATCTTAATTTTTTTTTAAACAATAACTATTTATAGAAGCATTTTTTGGTAAAATTGCAATTCAGAATTCAACTTCAATAGCAAATTCCCAACCCTGACATCATTCTAAAGCAAGTATTTTCCTCATTAATGATTTTTTTTTTTTGGAATTAACTGCTAACGTTCATCAAAAGTCAACAAATAATACCAAAAAAAATTATTTTTTATGCTGAATAAAAATGTTGGATTCACTGTGGTATTAAAATCTGTATGTATCATAGATCTAGAATAAACAATTTATAACTTATTTCTATATCCCATTCACTTCACCTTCACTATTGTAATAAGTCAAATTTCACCGAATCTTTTTTAAAGCTACACTAATGAAATTTCTAATAAAAATACAGAAATTTACTCTATTTTTATTAGTTTTTCCAAATTTAGTTTCTTACCTAATACGTTTATGTAACAATAAATATAAATATTTCTATTCAATATTCCTGTCTTTACTTTTACATGCATTCTGAATTAGAAATAAGTAATACAAAAAAAAGAATTAATTTAATTCCTACTTAGAAAATTTTATTTTAATTTCTTTTTATTAAATAATTTTCAAAAAAATTATTGATTTTCTCAAGAATTGAGCTCACATTCTTCCCCTTCAGGAGAAAAATAGTTAAATTCTTGCATTTTACCGATTTGAGCTACTACCAGTGGATTTCACTATTCATTACAAAATGCTAAAACTGTATTTAAATTATTAAAAATTAAATGAATTTAATTAATGAATCATTATTTGAAAAAACATAATTAACATCCACTACAAATTTTTAAAAAAGGTATTTGAACTTGAGTGGATTAATAAAGAGTATTTTATTAATGATTGAAAATTTGAGCAAGATAAATAAATAAATATATGTAATTTAAATTACAATTTCAATTCCAATTAATTTCCGAAGTTTATCGCAATTTGGCCAACATCATTTTCAATGTTAAATATTCTCTTATTTCTTGATCCGATGCCACTTTTCATATTTAATTATTTCTAGAGTAGCTTTGTAAAAACGCTTTAATTAGTGGTTCCCACCCTGCGAGATAAAGGATAAAAATTGCTGATTGAAACAAATAATTTTAAAAAAGATCCCTGTGTCACCCTTAACAGTACTGGCATGCATCAGTAATCTCTATGGGAATCTTAATAATATATTAGCCCTTTTAAAAATAATTTCCCTTTCAATACCCCATGTAATATGGCATAGCGATAATTTATTTTGGCATCTCTTTTTTTATTCCTTTCTTGCCTAATATGCTGCTATGTGCTGATTTAAAAATTATATGCCTATATATATATAGGAAGAGTTTGAAATAATAGTGCAAGTTGAATAGTAAAAAATACTTTTATCCTATACTATAACACGAGGAATGGTTGCCAAGTCGAAAATCGCCCCAGAATTAATAAACTCCGGTAAACTTGGGGATCTGGGGTTTTTGACCACGAGGAATCGATTGGCACCGGTTTTGAAGCGCTACGGTCAAGCAGTTCGGAGTTACAGATAGGATATTTTCAAACTTTATTAGTTCGCCATAATGGCTATAGATGGCAGCACTTAAATTTTCTTTGTCTATTGCCTAATAGGTTTCAAGCGGTAACGTGCTGCCATCTATAGCCAATATGGCGAACTAATAAAGTTTGATGACCACACGATTATTTTTAAAGGTAAAACAAATATAAAAGAAAAAAATAAGGATAACTTTGATATTTTTACTAAATTTTCTTTTAAAAAAGTACGATTCTAATTCCACTGCTTTTTATTAAGGGAAATTTGTTAATGAAATTTTGAATTTAGCGCTCGTTCGTCAACTAAAAAGATTCGTTCTTTTTGATTCGTTCAAAATTCCAATTTCCAAATATTCGAATTTCCAAAAAAGCATTTAAGAAACTGATTTCGATTTCAAATCACCGTCAACAAAGTCCGACATTTCAACATTCAACAGATTTCAAGCTACATTTTCAACATGCAGAACGCACCTCTACATGAAATTCTTCAAGGAGCCGGAATTTTGGAACAACAAGCGATCAACTCAATTCTACCCGCAAATGGACAACTAGAGGATACCGTCATTGTCAGAATGCTTCTCCATTACGCCGAACAAGCTTACCCGACCGTCAAAGTTGCCGTACTTCACCCTGAATTTGTCGCACGCTTCTACGTTACAACAGCGAATGGCGCTTATGAAGGAATGGCTCTTCTCAACGATATCATTCACAAGAGAGCTCAAATGGATAGAGGCGAGCACTGGATACTAGGAATTTACGAAGTAAGCTATGGAGAACGTCAACTATTAGTCTGCGATCCAGTCGACAACCCGCTGCCCATCGATGTTGTTTTGAGAAAAATACTGCGACACGTTTTGAATACCGTTGTTACGAATGAAAAGCTGAAAAGATGCTTACAACCACCAAGATGACGCGTCTTCCTGCGGAGTTTACATCGTCTTTTATGCTCGACAATACCTCTCTCATCGACGCCTTTTCCTGGACAAGAATTTTCAAGAAGCGGATGAACGGAAGCAAATTTACGAATTCGTTGTGAACAGTGACCAATTGAACATGTCGGGACCATCTGAAGCCGCATCTTTCACCTCTTCGACCAATCACAATTGAAAATTTAAATCTTCGAGTTAGCTTCGATATCAGTTTTCTCCGGGCGGAGCTCGGTCACCCGCTGGTTAATGTAATAAAGACTAGAAAGTTTCGTTTTGATTATTTTCTGTGTTTTGGCCTTGTTCTAGCACTACTTTTTTAAAACTGTTATTGAATCTTGAAATAATTTGCTTTTCAATTCCTTGTCAGGGTTCAAAATTTCTATAAAATAAATTTATTTAATTAAATCAACCCGATTGCTTTTAATTTCATATAATATTGAAATAAAATATTTTCACTGTACAGGTGGGTACAGAATTTCAGAATTCAAGCATAGCAGGAAGCAAGTGAAAACTCTATTAAAAACTTTTAGTCACACATGCGTAGATCAGTCATGTTAAGCAAAATATAGCAATAAATGTCGTCGACGGGATTTTTATTTTATAAACACTTTAACAGAAGAGAATGTACAATGTTAATGCTCTAGTTCTATAAGTAGTTACAATTAATGATATCTTTAAAATATTATAAATATCAGAAATAGAATTCATGAGAATTCTTAAGTCAAGAGCTGAAGGAATTACGCGGTATTTAAAGATGATTACCCATAAATTGTTGATCAGGATCACTGCAGACAGAACATGATATTTGGTGAAAGATACTTTGCCGGCGTCTTGACATAAGAGTAGTGCGTCTTCCCCGTGGTAAGGGCGTCGCAGGTTCGAGTTCCGATTCGGGCATGGTTGTTCTTCTGTGAGGTACATGAATGTGCTCCCCTGTAAAAATTGGATGTGGTAGTGAATGCGATGCAGCTAAGTAGTACTCGTGGCAAAAGATGGCGATGCTAAAAACCAAGAGACGCTAATTTTGGCTTAAATCGCTGGTACATAACCGTCAGAGGGCTTGTAAATATGTGTGTGTGTGCGCGTGCGTGCGTGCGTGCGTGTGTGTGCGTGTGTGTGTGTGTGTGTGTGTGTGTGTGTGTGTGTGTGA
>JAPMOQ010034492.1:578187-608474 GCA_026543055.1 Argiope trifasciata
TGTGTGTGTGTGTGTGTGTGTGTGTGTGTGTGTGTGTGTGTGTGTGTTGGGCTTTCAAAACATAACTTAATTTTTCTAATATAATACTTGAAACTAGAATTTCATTTCATTCACAGACACAACACTTGGAAGTAATATTTGATTCTCTAGTATAGCATCAGCAAAATTTATTTTCATTCCCAGTTACAGTACCAGCAAATAATTCTTCATTTATAGGTACGCTATATACAAATCACGAAATACATAAAAATAATCACCAAAATATGACAAAACATGATTTAATTTAGAGAAAATACCTGCTCAAATTTTTAAACGCCTTAATTCTGTCTTCGATGAATTCGATTCTGTCTTCTCATTTAAAATGAAAGTTAAATATTCATAAAGAAAACTGATCGTTTCACAACGAGAACACAGATAAAAAGAAAGTGTAACTTCAAAATCTGTAATCTCAGCGTTATCATTCACATTAGTGGCTATTTGAGATCATCTGAGATATTTTACAGCTTGTTATCCAAACAAGCACGTATCAGTTATGCCCTCGCATCATCAGTAGTTACATAACTGGTCAGAGATCAGAGCAAAATGTCATTTCGCTACAGTCTTCAAACTGTCCTCCAAAACTGCTTTAGTTCGACAAACAAAATTCCACTTTTAATTTGAGGGCTATAAATTCTTTTTCGTAATTTAATCAAAAATTTTAAACGCTTATTTATTTTTCCTACAATTATAACAAATATATTAGTAATAAAGACTGACCTTTTTAACTATGAAAAATAATTACTATTCCAAAGAAAGACAATTTCTCTCACAAAAACGTAAAGAAGATTAATCAATTCTTACTTTTAAAAAAAGCCTTTATTTTATCATAATCATTGCCTAATATTGTTCGAAGTTGAAATATAAGAAAAAGAAAAAGAAATGAGATTTACTATAAGTAATTCAAATTATCATCAATTTCAGAATTTTTAATCAGTCCAAAACATTTCTTTTAAAACTTTTGATGTTATTTTTTTACAACTTTTAGAAGATTTTAAACAGAAACAAAGAGGAACATTGTCCCTGTAGAAGATCTTAAAATAATAAATACAATAATAAATACAGAATAAACACAATAGCTTTCAAAACTAACGCTAAAACCTATAATCCAATAGTGGGATCAATGTTTCTTAGAACTGATTTCTAAAAAAATAAAGAAAAATTTTTCGACGAAAAACGTACAGCATTTCTGATATCATTTTTAAGAAACCGTTAGAAAAGAAAATGAGGATCTTTCCATGAAAGAAAGATGAGTTACTTTCTATGAAAATGGCTTGTTTCTACGAGCTATTACTTTTTCTGAGAATGATTAAAATATTCTTTTTCTGCAAAACTTCTAACTGCAACGTTTTGACAAGATTTTTTACCATAATTCAATAACTTATATTTACGATTTTCAAACCATTAATTCTAATAGCAATAAACTGGAATTTGTTTTCTACAGCTTCAGAACTAACAACAGTGTTTTAAAACTTAGGTCAAACGTTTGTCTGACCAAGTTTGTTTGATTAACAAGCATTTGTTTCCTCAATTTGTTAACTCGTTTATGTGTGTTTAATCTCTTCTATATGTTTCTAAGTTTATAGGATTTGTTTAAAAAAATAGGTTTGCTATCTGTAATTGTAATTTCTGACTACAAATAGTTTTCAAATTCAATATTCTTCCTCAATATTTGAATATTATTTCCATCATCTTTTTCTGTCATAACTCCCTCAATCTGCTATGGGCAAACACTTAACCAATCTTTGATAAATAATCCTATGACAGATTGATTACTTTTTCTCTTTAACTTAAATAAAAAGAAAAATTAAAATTTTAGAAAAATATTTTAAAATTCAGATAAATCTGATATATAGCATACTTTTGTTTTCTCAATGCCACGGAAAAACTATTCATTAAAATACATTTTATAAAGCCTTTAATTCAATTTCTTAACTCACTTATGTGCTTTTAATCTCCTGTATATCTAATACTATAATACGAGGAAAGGTTGCCAAGTCGAAAATCGCCCCAGAATTAATAAACTCTGGTAAACTTGGGAGTCTGGGGTTTTTGGCCACGAGGAATCGATTGGCGCCAGTTTTGAACCGCTACGGTCGAGCAGTTCGGAGATAGGATATTTTCAAACTTTATTAGTTCGCCATAATGGCTACTTAAATTTTCAAGTGGTAACGTGCTGCCATCTATATCCAATATGGCGAACTAATAAAGTTTTATGTTTATGCTGTTATAGGTTTATAATATGTTTCTTATGTATGTATATATGTTTGGTTTTTCTAAATAAATTTGTCAAAAATATTGAACTTCAACACACTTCAATCTTTACCTTTACTTTACCTTTGTACAGAATAGTTCCCTTTCCAAACTCTAACTTTGTTTAGAATAGTTTACAATGGTGCACTTTAACCGGTTATCTTTTCACCAATGGTTTCACAAATTTTCTTATGGCATGTATTGTTTTGATAAATCACAATTGAAAATTTAAATCTTCGAGATAGCTTCGATACCTGTTTTCTTCGAGCGGAGCTCGGTCACCCGCTGGTATTACTAAGTCTATAAGATTTGCCTTAAGAAAGAGTTTAGCTATCTGTAATTGTAATTTCTGATAGCAAATAATAGTCAAATTCGATATCATCCATTAATATTTGGATACTTATTCCAATATCAAACTATTATCTTCTTCTTTTCTCTGCTACTTCATTCAACCTTTTTATGAGCACGCATTCAATTCCATGTTAATAATTAATTCAATATTAAATTGATTAATAATTTTTAATTCAAATTAGCCTGAATTAGTGGTAAATTCATGCACAGTATAAGTACTATATGCTAAAGCCGGCGTCCTGGCATTGGGGTAACGCATCTTTCCCGTGATTTGGGCTTCCCAGTTCAAGCGTGATTGTTCTTCTACTATGTTCTATGTGTGAGTATTGTCTGCCCTCTGGTGCTCAGGAATCTCCACCCTCTAAAGCAGCGTCCCCTTTCCATGAAGTACTAAGTCACAATCTTGGGTTTAATTGGTGCTACTACTTAAGGCTGCTGTAGCTTGGTTGGTAGAGCGTCAGTCTCGTAACCGAAAGGTCGCGGGTTCTGTCCTCTCTCTGCCAAAGACCGCCGTGTTGGCTAATGGCAGTTGTAGCACGTTAAATATGTCGTGACTGTAAATTCCTCCAAGCTCCCATAACAAATGATACCTCTGGGGGTACTGAATCAGGGATGAGTCGGTCTCTGATTTGGATCTAAATTCTGATTTGTAGATGGATGAACGAGAGTGTGAATGAGTTCGACCTACCCCTAAAAATGGTTGTGTCGTGTGTGTTCGAGCAAAGTCACACTTTCCCCTTAACAGTGCTCCTTAACAAAGAAAGGTGCACACCTCTGCCTTAATTCGAAAGAGCTTCGCTCATTCGCTCTTGGTATGACCAAGTGGCATTAGACCCACCAGCACTAAATGAGACGTTCAATTGGCTTAAATCGCTGATCGATAACAGTCGTCGGACTTATAAAGTGTCATAAGTCGCAACACACACATACAACTAAAGCGTAATTATAAATCTCATTAGTTTGTGTTTTTCAACTTTTTCGTGAATATACATAAGTTGTATAGGTGGCAACATGTTGACAGGTTTTGGGGCATATGTTAGCCTCAAAATTATTGTTGCTGTTGTTATTTTGGGAAAAAAGAGGACTCGATTTTTAGAGGGGAGATACATTTCCAAAGGACTACTGATGACTTTGAAGCAAAAGATATATCTGCTGTCCAAAATTTAATTCCTCTTTTACCTTTATTTTGTGTCCTTGCGTGTCAAAAAATATAATGGCTATACAATTAAATTAATTTTTGCTTTCTTCATAATTCTGAGCATTTTACGTCAGTCAATATGTTTGAGCTTATGAATATTTTTGTTTTATAAAAATTAACTTTATAATTTTTTAGGAATATTTATTGAGAGATGGGTATTTTAAAAAAATTATATTTATTGATAGATTTTAGGTAATTTTGTAAAATCAGTTTAAAGCTGTGAATCTAAAATAATTAGCAAAGAATCAATAACGAAATTTTTAATTCCATAATAAATAAAATTATCTTATATTTTTTCAATGCATATTTATTTGCGCATTTTTTGTATTAAAGTTATATTAAATGCATAGTTATATTCAATATGCAAAGTATATATATTGTTAGGCAAAAATACTTCCAATTTTAATAAGTATGTCAATTTGTTTAGAGCATAATAAACGTGCTACTGTAGTTTCTTATAGCACTTATCATATACCATCCCACTGACAAAGTCATCTATTTTAAGCCAAAGGAGGGAATAAACGGAAAACACGGGAGGAACAACCATGCCCGAACCAGGACTCGAACCCGGGACACTCAGAAGAAGAAGATGCATTACCCTTAAGTCACGACGCCGGAATATTATAAAGTTTAAAGTTGGAATGATTGGAATTTATTGAATATTTACGATTGCAATATAAAGAATATTACAATTTTCTGAAAAATCCACTTAAAAAAGGCCAAAAAAATTAAAAGCTCCAAAGTCTTAGCAAAAATTATTAAATCTCTTGATAGATTAACTCGCTGCAATGAATATTTGAGAAAGGAAATTCAGTCAAATTAAATTAACAGGGTACAATTGTTTCCCTGTTAAGTAATAAAAAGCCCAAGAATACAAAAGAGCTTCCATTTACAGCAATTGAATTAAAAAATGTAATAAACAACAAAAGAAATTTAACATTGATTCAAGTTCGAATGCTCCACAAACTTTTTTTAAAAAGGTGCAAAAGGTGTTCAAATGAAAAAGGTATGAAACAATACTCTAGAAATAAATAAAGATTTTATTCAAAGTATACACCATAAACCTCAGCATAAAGATCAAACTAATTAACGAGCCGAAGGATTCTTTGTTCCCATAATTCCTGCGGCCGTGACGAGACAGGGAAAGCGTTCTTGAGTTCACCGTCCGAGTTTAAGCGCTTACCTTTGAGATGTTTTTAGAACCATTAACTCCGATGTGTAGTGTGACAAATTCCGAAGAATACGCATGTTCATCAAGAACAAAAGACCGGGGCTACTCACGGAGGGTGGGCTTCTGCCCATGATAACGCGCCTCCATACGTTCCCAGGGTCACACACTTGGAACTGGTCAATTTCAAGTGAGAGCAGCAAGACCATCCACCCTAATGCTCAGACCGGTGGCCCTGCGATTTTCATGTGTTTGGTCCCATAAAAAATACCTCAAAGGGAAACGGCTTCAACTCGGACGGTGAACTCAAGGAAGCTGTGAAGGACTGGGTATCGTCACGTCCACAGGAACTCTGGGAGCAAGGAATTCTTTGGTTCGTTAATCACTGGGATAGCTGTTTTCAGACCCATAGTGTATATTTGAATATAGTCTTTCTTTATACTCAAAGTGTCATTTCGTACTTTTTCATTTAAACATCTCTTGTATATATAAATTAAAATATTCTGAAGTTACTCGCCATTTTCTCATAGCATTGACAAATAAAATATGCATTTATTAACCTTCCAGCGGGAGCGCGTATGTGAGAGATACACTAGAGATGAATTTCGTTTCATACCTTTAGATTTGGTGGCGCTGGGAACGCCTGACCTTGGCTATTTGTCCCTCTCCATTTGACCTATTTTCAGTTGTCGTAAGCTTGTGGTGTTAATAGGTCTCTACCGATCAGATATTTGTATTTTAGAGATACGCGCGACAGTTCATGTAAGTTTTTGTTACATCTAATTTTGTATGATTTTACAAATAAATCTGTGTTATTTTAGACTGGCGACAGTTGGCAAATGCACTTATGATAGAAAATGTTGAATAAAAGCACCCAAGTCTCTACAAAGTGAGTTAAAATTAAAGATGCTAAAGAGAAAAGCCGAACTAAGTATGAAGAAGTGGAAGATGCGAGGTCAGGGAAAAAATTGCAAACCCTGCCAAAACGAAAAGCGGACTAGAATCACGAGCTTCAGTTGTGAGATTTGCCAGAAATTTATGTTTGGATCACACTAAACACATTTGCTCAAATTGCAACGCTGCAATGAAATAAAAATGAAACTATTTTCTTCCTTTTCTAGCTTTCAGTTACTTTTCCCTTTTTATACATAAATTCTGTATTATTTTTTGCACTTCTATACTTTATATGAAAATTGTTCTGTCAAAATATCGGCATTTCATTTATATTATTTTTAAAATAATTCATTTAACCTGTGTTCATTTTATATTGTTATTGCAATCTATGTTTATATTCTTTCTGCTTCTTTTTAAATAAAAAATGCTTAAAGTAATTGTAGTTATTAATCCTAATCTATTTACAATATAATTTTAACAGTTACGCCTTTGAAAATTTACATTTTACTATAGCGTATGTGGAAAATACGCGCGATCTTTCATGTTGGTATGACGGCGGCGCCCGCTGGAAGGTTACCAAAATCCAGTTCAGATTTTTAATTATATTTTGAGCTCAAAGCAATAAATTTCGGAAAGTAAAAAATGCAGAAAATGAATATTTAAAAATTCAAAATTTTCTGATATATATAAAAATTGTGTTTCATTGCAGCACTTTTATATAGATGGATAAAACAACTACCAACGAATTTCATTAAATCTGTGATTCTCTAATATATTACTTACATCTAGGGCATAATAAAAAAGGGAGATTGAAAAGCGCCTGAAGATAAAAGAAAAATGTGAGATAAAATTTTCAAAAGATAACTAGAAGGGATTATAATAGGCAATTTTTTCCTTGACAAAATTGTGAAAGATAAATATTGCATTATTTATTTTTAAAACTTATACCATGTTGTTTAATCAACTATTAGAAAAGTTTTTTTATAACCATTCTATTATAACGTTGTTTATGTTAGAGAAAATCCATCCTCAAAGATATTCGATAATGGAATTTTTGAAAAGCAAAACTCGGAATACTTTGTTTTGCAGATTATCAAACACTGCAAGAAAGAGATAAGGAAGTCAATAAAGATTTTTTTTCCTCATTTATTTGAAAAAAAATTAAGTTTTGAGATTAAGTTTGTGTTTTTAAATTAATATTTTAAAATACAATATATATTAAATATTTAAATAAAAACTTGTAATCTTATGCAATCTTTGATTAATTTTTTTTTCTTTTATAGATTAAAACTTGTAATCTTAGGTAATCTTTGAAATAATTAAGAGTACCCAAAAAAAATCCATTTTCTTTCAATTGTACTTAATAAATTTAAATTTCATTCAATTTTAAACATATCACTTGTAAAATTAATCGTTGGGTTATTAAATAACACTAAGTCCCTCTTTTAGATATAATAACAATGTGATTCAAAGGTTATTATATTGTTGTGGATTCAACTACTACTAAGTTTGTAGTCACTGGATTCATTTTCGCGTATGTACTAAAAATCATCAGGCCACAATAGAAAGCAACAAAGACGTTTATTAAACACGAATACACTTATACGAAGACGAAAAATTTATACAGCCGAGACGAACACACAGCAATACACTATAACAAACAGGATCCCACAAGTAGTAATTAGGTAGTAACAACGACCACAGCACACAAAGCGGCTAGGCAGAATTCAGCAGGAGACGATATATTCGGAACTTTGTTCACGGTCTTTCCAAAGGGATGAAATTCTCCACGCTTTAGCTATATCCAATTGCCGACACTACCACAAAACTGGATATTCCACACACACCATGATGATGCTTCCATAACACACAACAGAACTCGGTACACATCTTGGACTCGGTTCAGCATTCGATTGGACTTTTAACAAAGCTTGTACTCTTCCATTGCTTGCTAGCCTTTCTCAAACTCGATACTACGACTCGAACAGCAATTTTCTACAGATGGCTATCCTTTTATGGTTCCTGGGAGCCGGATCAAGGGCCATCTGGGCTATTCAGGCGTATTTCAGTTCCTATTTGGGGGCCGCTGTGGCCTGGTGGTAAGGTCTCAGCTTCGGAACCGGAGGGTTTCAGGTTCGAGACTCGATTCCACCGAAGAACCGCCGTATGAGGGGGGTCTCTTGCACGTTAAATCTGTCAGGCCAAACGTCCTCGAGCTGGTGTGGTGTGGAGAGGGGGGTGCCAGTTCAGGTGTCGTCCTCGTCATCTGACCTTGGTTCAAAATTACGAGGTCCGTCCCAAAATAGCCCTCGTGTTGCTTTAAAACGGGACGTTAATATAACTAAACTAAACTGCAGTTCCTACTGGTTGCATCATTAAAATTCTCGAAGTTTCCACCATTATTTATTTTGTAGCCAAATGGTCTCCAAGTTCTGAGATCACTGACGAGGCACCCGATCATCACCCAAATCTGATCGTAAAACGGTCTTCCAAGTTTTTCAACTAACCATCCTGGGCAACATCTTTACGGGTTTGTAACAATAACCCTATTTTCCATTAAAGCGATTAACAAAAAAACCTATATAAATATTTTTATTATTTTTTTTAATTTTGCTCTCAATAATAAATATATATCATTAATAAACTATATGCTGATAATTTTTAAAACATGAAATAAATTGTTAATTTTCGGCAAATATTTAGTTTGATTTATATTTATAATATTTTTAATTCTAGGTATTTTTATTTCATCTATCTATATAAATCAAAAAATTCTAAAATAGATGAAACGAGAATAAAATTTTTTTAATTATGTATTTAAAAAAAGGAAGATTTTTGTTTAAGGAAGAAGAATTGTGGGGAAAACCATTATGCTTTGATTATCTATGTGATTCAATTTAAGATTTCATTTGAATATTTTAAGGCACACCAATTTATTTTCAAAAGAGATTATGAATAAAATTCTTAAGTAGATTTTCAATTATTTGTCACAATTTAATCAATATATCTTAAAGTTCATTTTATTTGCACTTATATTCCATCAGACGATAATTTATTAAAATTACTTTTTTTAACGACAATGGTGCTTTATTTAAACGAATTATTGCTTATTTCACTGCTGCTCTTGAATTCTTTCTTTTTTTTTATATTTTATATTCTAAAAATAGAATGCATAAATTCTCATGCTAATTTTAATCTCTATCTCAATCAGCATTAGAATTTTTCTGTTTGTATTCGTAAATGTGAGTGCAAGTGTATTCGTTCAAGTTGTACTTGTATGTTTGTCCTCCCAAAGCTACACCGTTTAAACATAATAATAAATTTAAAGTGAAGAGTTAAATTTCAAATTATACGTAAAAAGTTCATTTTTTGAAAAATGTCTCAAAAAATGTTAAATAATTGAATTTTAATCAAGAATTTTGCCTCTAATATTGATAATTCTTACAGATATTGTTTCAAGTTAATTCTAACCCCATTTGAAAATTCAGTTTTTAGTTAAACTAATTTGGAATATAATTTAATGTTATTAGCAAATAATTTAGTTTAGTCATATTAACGCAGCAATCAAATGAAAAAATAAAAAAATTAATGCTTTAGAAGATTCATCACCATATCAGAAATTAAAACTCAGCTATAAGAATTTTCTATGATTTCTTGATTTCTTGTTACCTTATTAAAATTTAAATGACTATTTGCTTGAGCTTTCTTTCCTTGAAAATGTATGTTGACATAAAATTAAGCTAAATTTTGGCAAAACATCCGATGCAAAACTAACCAGTTTCAAACAGTGGTATTAAATACTTATAAAGTACAAAAGAATCATTTTATTATCATCCTTTAATAGCAAGGTTTCATTAAAGCAACGAATCTTTCTGTAAATTCATCTCGAGCTAAACTTCGTAAAAAATGATAATCTCAAAATATACTAAATATAAGTTCATTCAATTCTATTATTGACAAAAAAATAATAAACGGATTTTTTTCTCCGAAAAATATGCAGATTAAATTGCTTCTAAAACAAAATTTACTAATAAAAGGTAAAGAGTGAAAAAGATACTATATATGCTTGATATCATTGATAAATATCGCGATTTTTTTCTCCCTGCAGCAAATTACAGGAAAAAAACATCTATTTGCAAAAAACAATATTACATGGTTGGTATGATGTTAACACGTAGTATGTGTCCCAGACGATGTAATACAGTTCGTACGACGCTTATGCATGCTAAGTATCAAATTATTAATCTGATCTTGGGAAATATTACACCACTCATCAAGAAAAGCTACGTAGTCATGTAGGAAACAATTGGCGGGCTGCAACTGACTGGTCAAGCATGTTACACACATGCTTATCGGATTCAATTATAGTGAGAATGCTGGCCAGTCTATAAAGGGGGATATCCTACGATCTGAGGCCTTCGTTCACGGTGTTTGCACGGTGAAGACAGGCGTTGTCATCCACAAACACTAATTCTGTGTCCATGATGCACCTAAGCGTACATGTTGTTCCAGAATGAAGCCCCACTAGATTTGGCTTATCCTGGTTCCAATTTGAACATGCAGGTCAGTTCTGGAACTCAGAATAATTCATCCCCAAAAGAGCAATCCTGCACCATCGTAACGGTGTCATCCAATAATGTGCTGTTGGTGGTAATTGGTACCTGGTACTTTCCATATGAAAAAGTAGCGAGAATCAGAAGGCAAGCTAATCTGGACTTTTCTAAAAACGTCAATACTAAACTACAATAAAGAGAGCACAATACATGCTCTCTGTTCCTGGCTAACTGCAGGACACAGTGAATTACAGTAAGTAGAACACTTCTGATAGGCTTTGCTATCAATCTGCCCTTTGCGATCTGCCTTGAAACTATCATACCAATGGTTGAAGAGAGTTGACGAGACATTTCTGACATTATGATCCGTGTGTTTCTTTTGCCAGTAACTGCCAAATATAGGTCCTCATTCGACGGTGTAACCTGGGGGCAACCTGGACTGTAACATCTACTCACATTACATCACTCATTCCAAGATGATTACCATCATCTTGGAATCTTTGCTAAAGCCTGGAGATGACACTCTGGCCGATTCCTAGTTCCTCGGATTCTTCCAGCTAGATACGCCACATTCCAAACGACCGATAAATCTACAAATGCGTCATAATAAAAAGTCATCCAAATGCGTCCTTTGTGTCATAATTTTGCTGTTATTTTACTGAAAGGCTTATAAAGCTCTTGCCTTATACAACACTATCTTACACTTTCGTAATTGTGACATACTATCAGTGTCATCTGGTAACTTCTTGCAACTTGTACATGATTTTTGAAAATGTGTGTAGTCGCTTTACGGATTATCTATGTGTTTTAGAGTTTGATTTCTGTGTGACATTTAATGAGTGTATTTAATTTCAGAGCAACTTTTAACAACAAAGATATGCTGTTATACACTCATATCCATAAATTAAAATTTATGGATATCAGTGTATAACAACATATCTTTGTTATTAAAAGCAGCGTGAAATTAAATACACAGAGGAACTAATACTAAAATCACATGAAGCATCAAATGTTTACCTGTACAGAAAGCAGCTACTATTCATATCTTTACATTAATCACGATCAAAAGCTTCCAGCATAGGAATATCAATGTTACAATGATTACAATTCTTATTTACCCTAAAACCATTACTTTTTTTTTAAAAAAAAATCCTAAATAGCTTCATCAAAATGTGCAACAATAGCATGAGGTTCCTTGAATTGCATTCTATTGGTTTATAAGCAACTGCAACATATCGTTTGGTATCTCACTAACTAAACAATAAAGGAATTCGAAAGCAATATTATCTCAAGATTCTACAACTTCCTCCTACCATTAAAATGGAGAAAGTATACATGGCTCATTTACGATTTTAAAACTCATCATCCAGCATTGATCACTCTAAGCTTCCTCGCATTAAATGGAAATTTAAACACAATTTAAAATGAAAGGCAAGACAATTTAAAAGACAAGTACAATTTCACTAGAGAAAATTTGCTTATATCTGGATATATTTATAAACAATGACGGATTCTTGCCAAGAATTGCATTTTACATTAATCTTTATCCTATCAACCTGACAGGAAATTTCAAAATTAAACACAAATTTTCAAGTTATGTGTCTTCTGTTTGTTAAATGATCTTTATTATTCTATGATTTGTTTATTGTAAGTTTGAAATATAATAGAATTTAATTATAGTCCAATATGTTTAATCAAGAGCATATCCCATTTCAAATTAATGATAAATGAGCTTACTAATGTACTTATCTCATATGTAAGCTCATTATAATTAATAAGAAAGATGTAAATTTTGATATTAGTATTGTTAGTTAAAACATATAGCAATATTAAGAGATCATTTATCTTGTTCTTAATATTACGTTAGAAAATGCAAGTACCAGAAATTTGAAAGTCTTCAGGAATAAGTCAAAATATTAACTAATACAACATCATCTTCAAAGACTGTAGTCTTTAAACTTAACTAAAGACATGTAAGTAAAATTTCCTTAAAAGTTTGTCTCTAAATAGTTCATAAACTACAGATATTCCTTTAGATTCATTTTCAAGCAAGTTCTTTTGTTATCAGAAGAAAGATAAGAAATTTTAAATGTATTGAAAATTAATAAAAGAAAAAAAAGAACATTATATAAACTGATGGAAAAAACTCCCAACACTAGGAAGGAGCTGTGCTAGATAAACGAAATTTGATAGGCGTGTTTATGCATCTGAAAGATGACGTCGATTCAAATTTCGAGCTACGAGCGTAAGTGTGGCGCTAGTAGTGACACTATGAATATGCAAATGAGGTTTGCTTTAAATAAGCGCTGTAAGGTTCGTGATCGTTATTTACAGTTGAGATTTGACGTAGTGGTTTAATGTTAGTCAAGGATGTATCTGAGAAGACGAAGAAGCCATTATCAGTAGCTCACTGAGTTTGAACGAGGTCTTGTTGTAGGGCTACGAGAAGGTGGGTTTTCTTTCCGCGATATTGCTGAAAGACTTGGCAGGAATGTATCCACTGTGCATGAGTATTGGCAACAGTGGTCAAGGGAAGGTACTGCCTCAAGAAGACCAGGTTCCGGGCGGCCACTGAGAGGGAAGGCCATCGTATTCGGCGTATGGCTGTGGCTAATCGTATTGCGTCTGCAGCTGAAATTTGAGCTGCAGTTGGCACCACAGTGACACAACGAACTGTTACAAATCGGTGACTTCAAGGACAGCTCCTAGCCAGACGCCCTGTACAGTGCATTCCACTGACTCCAAACCACTGCCGTTTGCGACATGAGTGGTGTCAAGATAGAGCTCATTAGAGGACGCAGTGGAGATCTGTTGTGTTTTCTGATGAAAGCTGGTTCTGCCTTGGTCGCAGTGATAGCCGTTTGTTGGTTAGAAGGAGGCCAGGTGAACGCCTGCTAGTGACCTGTCTGCGGCCTAGACAGACAGGGCCTACTCCTGGAGTTATGGTTTGGAAAGCAATTTCGTATGACCGCAGGAGCACTCTCGTGGTTATCCCACGCACCCTGACTGCAAATTTGTACGTCAGTCTGGTGATACAACCTGTTGTGCTGCCATTTATGAACATCATTCAAGGGGGTGTTTTCCAACAGGAAAACGCTCGCCCTCATACCGCTGTTGTCACCCAACATGCTCTACAGAGTGTCGGCATGTTGCCTTGGCCTGCTAGATCACCAGATCTTTCTCCAATCGAGCACGTATGGGACATCATTGGACGACAACTCCAGCGTCATCCACAACCAGCATTAACCGTCCCTGCATTGACCGCCCAAGAGCAACAGGCAGGGAACTCCATCCAACAAACTGATATCCGACACCTGTACGACACAATGCATGCACGTTTGCATGCTTGCATTCAAAATTCTGGCTGTTACACCGGTTACTAATGTACCAACATTTCCCATTTGAAATGGCTCTTCTCGCCAATGGCTCTACCTATGATCATGAAACTTTAATCAATTAAATATGTTACCTAGACAAATCTATTCCTAAAATTTCATTTCTGTACAATAATTTTTTCTTGGTGTTGGGATTTTTTTTCCATCAGTGTATTTGATGTAAATCTTTCAAATTTACACCAAACAAAATATTAATATTTTTCGTTATAATATTATAAAGGATTCAAATATTATTTATAACTCCTTTTTAATTGAATTTTTAGTTAAGAAAAAAAAATTCTCCCAATGTGCTGGAAACAATTCTTTTATCCACATATATTTTGAAATTAATGAAGACATTTTTTTTCTTTCTTAAGGTAATGGAAAAAATAAAATGAAAACGACTAAGATAAGAAGAAAATTTTAAAAATATATATTATTAATGTAATGACATACGTTGTTATTAAGATTTGAAATGACCTAAGATTAAAAACTTGATCTTATCTAAAATGTATTTAAAGACACCTTTGGGCTAAATAGTTTTCGTTTTAAGTCTTTGCCGGAGAGTAACATTATATTTATAATTCAGAAAGATTAAGCTTAAAACTAAAGAACAAAATTAATATTTTGATATTTAAAACTCTTATATTACTTATCTTCTGTTATTAGTTTAAGATAATCAATAAAATATATAAATAAAAATGCTATCATTTTAAACCTTAACTGGGGAAGTGCGGTTTGTGTGACCACTAGCGAAGGAGTTTCGGGCACCCCTATTCTATTTTAGCTCAATTGAATGGATTGATCCTGTAGTTTCCTGTTTTATGACTTTCAATACACGTGCACTTTTTCAACCAGTTTCATTTTTTAAATTATTCAGTTGTTTTTTTAGCGCGAATCCTGATACCTCAACTCCCTTTTAGTAACCAAGTAATAAACAAGGCTTAGCAGATGACGCTATAATTTAAGCTTCGAAATATTATCCAATTTACTAACCCTATTATGAAGCAGTGCTCCAGAAACTTTTAAATGAAGCAAAAAGTGATTTTAGTGATTAGGATAATTGTATCGAAGAACTTTCAATGAAAGTTCGCATACAAATGATTCTAATATGTATGTTCAAACGTAATTATTTTTTGTAGTGAAAAGTTATAAAAATTGTGAAAAAGTTTTAAAATAATATATCAAGAAATATATATACAGATTTAATATGTTGCTTTTTATTCTAGTTCTTAACTTGTATGTTTAAAATGCCCTACAAAACCGTGCTATGAAAATCATATAAGTCGATTAAAAAAAAGGCCAATTTCACCCTCTGTCATTTGTTTCATTGTTTAAATAATTCTTGAATCTCCCATTATATTGTTTTCTATATACCTTTATATGCTGAAAAAATTAACAGGATTTTAGAAGTTATAAGGTAATCTTTTTTCAAAAAGTTTATCTATTGTAACATGTAATTTGAGAAGAAAATGTGCATTCCAGCTCATTTACCTTTTTTAATGGTAATATATTTTGATAATTTTCTAAAACGTATCTATATATGAAGAAAAATATCTGCAAAATATAATGGCAATTTTTCATACTAATTCATTTATCAAAAAATTTCATTCGAGTGTAAATGAAATGCTGTCTCGTAGACAACACTTCCCCAGTTAAGGGTCAATATTGTATTTTACACTTTAGTAAGTATCCATTCTTCTGCTCTTTTCAAATTTTTTCCCTTTTTTTTCTCGTCTTCAAAATGGAAAGTCACATATTTCTTTCATATACATCTCGTATCGAAATTTCACAAATATAAACTTATATATATCATCTCTATTTATAATATATGCTTACATATATCGTCATCTAATATATGCTTATATATATCATTATCTAATATATGCTTATATATATCATCATCTAATATATGCTTATATATATCAACAAATATTTCAAGCTTGAAAAAATTTAACAAAACTGTTTTAATTAGAAGTAATTGCCTATAACTAAGAGTAGGAATTTTTGCATAAGAATTAGATTTAGTGGTTTGTGGGGAATGGAGACGAGCGAAAATTTCAAATAATACATTCAATATTCAAGAGATAACTTTATTCCGCATTGTCGAAAGTCCTCATTCTGAAAACACTTAATTTTGAAAAAATTTATTGTTTTGGTTACACTTATTTAGGGCTAGAAAGTCTATTCACCATCGATAATATCTATTATATTCTAATTTTCTCATAGAAGATATAGAAGTAAAAGATTATAATCGTCGAAAAATTTGAATTTAATATCCTGACGAAACAGTAGGTTTCAGATCTTTCAGAATTCAAAAAACATTTTTAGAAAATTTCTATTTGCCTGTCTATTATTGCCAACGATAACTGAAAAACGATTAGAGATAGAAGCATGAAATTTGGTATATGGTTTTTGCATCAAACGTATTGTTCACTGTCAGATTTTTAGCATTCCAGAAGAAATATAATTGTCCAGATGCTCTGATATATTTTAAAGAGAAGAGACCTAAATGGATAAGATTTAGTTCTCGGATTGAAGATCTATAGTGTAAACACCAATCATTGGTAAACAACAGTTACGCTACAGAATTAAGAAACATCACGTAGAGTTTAATCTTTAGTGATTAATCGCAGAAATGGTGTGAATACAAAACTACCAAAAAGAGCGGAATGTGTATTTTGAAAGCTTTTTTAAAACCATTTAAAACCAAAACTTAACACTGAACTGCAATTTTAGCAACAAATTTTTATATTAAATTTTGTACGTTTTAGCATTTAATTCTTATACCAAATTTTGTTTATTTTCGCAACTTATTTTTATACTAAATTATATATATTTACTAGGGCCCTTGGTGGCCTGGTATTAAGGTCTCAGCTCGTTAGCCTTAGGGTTTCAGGTTCAATACCAAATTTCATAAAAGAACCACCGTGTAAGAAAGTCTGTTACACGATAAATCCGTCAGAGCGAGTATGTCCTCCCCAGCTGGGGTGGTGTGGTGTGATGTGGTGTGCAGATGGGGTGTCAGCTCATGTGTTGTCCTCGTCCTCTGAACGTGGGGGCTCGAAATTACGAGGTCCGTCCCAAAATAGCTTTAGTGTTGCTTTAAAAACAGGACGTTAATATAATTAAACAAAACTTGTATATTTACTTGTTTATTCTTTTAAATTATCGAGTCTTCATGCTTTTGAAAATAGAGACCACCGATAGACACTTCTTAACGTATTTCGAATGGACACTTAAGATACTAGAGAAATATACTGCTTAGATGTTGATTCTATGTAGTCTTCCGCTTTGTAGTTATTGTGTTAGCATTTATTCACACATTTTGAGAGATAAACTTTCTAACAAAGTAATTCGTTAAAAATGTGGTGGTGATTTACAAATTTAGAGAAGATACGAAATAAAAATGTTTTATCCGTCTAACCTAAGCTTTTATTAATTATGTTCACAGAAGCATAATCCCACATATGTTTCAAATTATTTTGTATCTTTGCATTTTTTTTTTTCACTTAGAAAAGCGGAAAAAAAAACAAGTGTCGGTAAATATTTCATTAAATTAAGGTAACTTATAATGTATTTCCTGAAAGATTTTAAAGCAATGAGCCCAATTATTTAGGAATTACCAATCGCTTGCCCATCCGTAACGATTTGAAATTATCTTAGGAACACTTAAAGATATTTATCTGCTCACTATATTGGTATTATCCAGTCATGGCAACAAACTTTATGAGCTATCTAATCACAAAAGAAAATATTTTAATTTATATTTACACAGTAAGCAGAGCATAATCCGTGGGTTAATTCGATTTGAAATGTGGAGAAAAGTGTTAACGGATATCAATTAAAAGTTAAAACTGATTAAATTTGTTGAGTTACTAAAAATCTTTATTTTCTAGAGTAATAACGAAACGAAATTTTAATAAAGTTCAAAGGAGTCGGGTTGCTGATCACTGTTGAAATCGGTACAGTTTGCTTTAATTGCTATTTTGACTACTGTCAAGGTCAGATTCAATTTAAGCTTTCAAGGAACCTTAGAAAATTCAAATTATGGGGTCCCTTTTCTCTTTCCATCTTATCTACACATTTTTTTTCTAATTTCTGTGCCATGAGCTCAATATTCTAGGTCAATATTTATTTTCTAAATCATTTTGGATAGTACTTCATTTTGCATAATTAGAATTTTCCCAATTAGAAATCTAAATAATGACACACTTAGTGATCAAAGAGTACAAAGTAAAAAAATACTGCTGAAGTCAAATACAAAATTAGCTTACGATACCACTACGTGCCAGTTTTTATAAATATAATGTTTCAAAGAAGTAAAACGCACCACTGCTCGATTATAAAATTTGACCGAATCAGCATCTTAACTGTTTTCCCCCAGTGCCATTTATACATCGATTTATCGAATTTCCACAGTTGTAAGCAAGAAATAAACAATTTTTAACGATTATAATTAAATATTAAAATCACTTCGAATATATAGATAAGACAAGTATTCAATGGATTACAACAAAATAAGATTCCCAAAACAGAAGGCGCCATCTTATTAGATAGCAAAGAAAATAATGAAGTGGTTAATGCTCTAAATTTCATGATTTCAAACTTGGCATGAAAATCCATCAAACGAACTAATTTTCCAGATCTGGCAGTAGATTAATCTAAAATAATTTTATAATTATGCCAATTTTACCCAGCGACAAACTTATAAGATGAGATAATAAAGACAAACTTATTAGAATGGTAGTATAACAAGTTTAATTCATTTATATTAGCATCCCATTTAAAGCAACATTACGTCTATTTTAGGATGGAACACGTGATTTTAAACCGCGGTTTAGATGACAAGGGCGACACCTGATCTGCTTCCTCTTTCCACACCAACGGGAGGACGTTTGGCCTGACTTACTTATCGTATAACAGACCCCTTTACACTGCGTTTCTTCGGTGGAATTGGGTCTCAAACCTGAAAGCTAGTGGTTCGCAGGCCGAGACCTTAGAACCAGATCACCGCGGCACCTAATGTAACAAGTAAATTTTATTAAATAAAAACAAAGAGACTATATAAACTTTAAGTGCATTTTCTACTACAAAAATCTGAAAGGGCAATTTTTTGTCATCTAAACAATCTCTTGATAAGTAACTAGATTTTGATATAGAAATTTAAAAAAAAAACAATTGTGTCATGAAAGTAGTACAAATTGCGATTCCGAAAACTTCAAATTGTTCAATTTTAAGCAATACTTTAATTTGTGTAATTTAGGCTATAAAAACGCATATTAAATAATGGAATCAAAGTAAATTACATTAAAAATGTTTCAAAATAAATCAAACACTTTAAGTGTAATGGTACCTGCTTATTTATCCTAGAACTCCTGTCCTGCCATTTGGTTTCACATGCCTCATTTATGAAGCATTTCCCAGTAGATTAAAGAGATGTAAAAGGCTTACAATTTACTCAACATTATTCGTTAGAAATAGTTTTGAAAGGTTAAATGACACCGGAAGTGTGACATTTTAATGTTAAAAGTAAAACATAGCTATTAGTTAAAGCATTTGGAAAAATATTACTGGATTTGCTTTTACAAAGTCATCTCGTAATATAAAATGGAAAAATTCTGAAAGAAAGCGTACATGGCATGTGCTGGAAACGAAAATGCAGAGATCCTACGAAACATTACAATACAAATAGTTTAAATAACATTAATTTTTTTTAATAAATTGCTAATAAAACTGAAGAAGGGATTTAAAAAACTCATGGCAAAATGGATAGGCAATTCCAAGGAAAATTTCAAAAGAATCCAAGGAAATTTCAATTTAAACTGCGCTGTTGTTGGTCGTATTTTTAATGTTCGGAGGGATTTTTTTGGGCAATCGCAACATCTCTTTGGGAAAGCAAAGGGTAACAATTGCATTAGCAAACAATTGCTTTAATATAGTAAACAGGAAGAGATCTTTTGGCTTGATGGAACTCGCAAATACCTCGAACTCGAACCTTTTATAAATATACCATTCTAATATTTCATAAACTGTTATTTAAAATAAGTTGGAGAACGCCTAGTTGTCAATAACTATGGTAGATATTTTTTTAACTGCTATAACTTATTTTCTTTCAGAGAATTTCTCTTTTTTTCCCCCTCAGCAATTTCTTCTTTTTTGCTATCTTTATTTTCTCATAATTTGATTATATTGCTTTGCTGTTCGAAGAACCTTTTCTTTGTTGCTCTGTCACATGGGATACTTCACGACAGCCAATTTTTCCCACTTTAGTTTCGGCTTGAGCGGGGATTGGGTCTTGCATACTTTCATGGTGTGATTTAAGCAAGAGCTACTTCTTTATCCATGTTCCTCACGTCGTAACGTCATCGTTCCGTAGCGTATTGCACAATCCAAATATTAATACGATGATTTCATCAGTCTGGGAGAAAATCGTCTTAATTCATGCCATAGTATTCAGGCTGGCGTCCTGGCATAGGATTAGCGTGTCTTTTCAGTCGTCTGGGAGTTCCGAGCTCGAGTCTCGGTTCGGGCATGTTTGTTTTTCAGTATTATATCTGAAAATTTACAGGGGAGTCACAAAAGGGTTGTGCAAGAGAATGTGATGTATGAGTTGCTAAATCGCACTCTTAGCCCTAGACAGATCTACTGAAAAACAAGAGAAGTAAAAACTTCGGATTAAATTCGCTAACATAGTTTTCATCAGAAACAACATAACATTCATATAGAAATAATTTTCAAACTGATAATCAGGATGTTAAAATTGAGTCACGAAAAAAAATAGAGGTAACGAGAATGCATCCAAGGCTTTCATTAAATTTCAATTGCCAAAAAAATTGAAGAAAATTAAACTGACAAAAAAAAATTTAAGAATTAAATAGGTAGATAATTATGTTATCTATAATATGAAGAAAACAATTTCGAAATGTTTTTCAAAACCGTTTTTTCCTAAACAGGTAACAGAAACGAACTTTGAAAGGCAAATGAAAAATCACAAATGAAACAGAATACTGCACAACTTTCAAAAATCAGATTATTTTATTTTTTGGATTTACAGTACAACAAAGCAAAATGCAACAAATCGATATACAATACAAATATTACAAGAATTAAAAATATTTTATGACAAAAAATTAGGTTTTAATTGCAAATTTTATTTAAACAACTACTAATTTCCTTTAATAAAAGAATTGTTAACTCAAAACACTAAACAATGCTTTAGCAATATAACAAATACAAATATAATACACTAATTACGTAACAAAGTAACTTAACCTATTTATAGGAGTTAAACCATATTCAAACAACTTTCGCTTTGAAATATTTCAGTATAATAGCATAATTAGTTAAATAATTCGTTAACACAATCTATTAATCTAAAAAAAAAGTTTCAAGGATTTCTGCAAGATTAATTTTTTTTACAAACTATATTATACAAAATTCATAATTTCAGTGCGATATTTTTTTGCAAATTTAGCTCATTTTAGAAATTGAAAATTCAGAATTCCAAGCATGGCTCTATCAGTGTAGACACGTAGAGAAATCTGAAGCACCTAATTCAATTTCGTTCATGGACATTAATATTTATGTCTAATTGAATGCCGAGAAAGGCAAGTGTTTTCCGATTTTTAAATTATTATTAACTATTTTTATAATCTAAAGACTTTTAAATTCAATTTTTCCCAAAAGGTATAAAGGTATAGGTATTTTCCAAAAGCTCCGCCACGCGTATAAAAGGATCAATTAGTTAATTTAAATTTTAAAACTTTTGAATCATTGCCATTGATAATAATGTACACAGAATTTTAATGCTATACCACCTAAGGAATTAAAGTTAAAATCTATCCAAATTTTATTGAAATTCTAAACAAAAATTAAAGTGAAAATTGTTACTGAAAAGTTACTCGCCTGTGATATTTACTGCATCCATTCGATATTTTTCTGCAAAAATATCAATTTTTTCATAAAACTATCCAATAATTAACTTTCGCATTTATTAACGGAGCGAGAAAATTATTTTATCTCTTGAAGCATATCTATTACCATGGTGATCAGACATGGTAATCGAATAATGCTTGCTAAAATTAGGTAAATTCCTGATTGGTTGGCCGGCTAAACCAATCAGGAACTTTTTCTAAAAATTACTGGAATCTATTTAAAAGGAATTTACTTTAAGAAACTTTAAGTATCTGATCAGGTTGAAATTCAAAATTTCACCTTGAAGTTTAAAGCTTAAATTTAAACTAAATATTTCAGCAGTATATATCGATGGATACAGTAAATGAATAATATTTTTAACGCATTAAAACTAGCACAAGAAAATTATTCCAAAAATTACTCAAATTTTAAACTTATTCCGGGTTATTGCTAATCGGGGATATTATCTTTAATGGTTATTAATGAATATTTAGCTAAAACTTTACACTAGTAGAGACTTAAATATTTAATATATTTGGAAAGAACTTGCTAGGAAGATGTATCAATGAAAGAATACTACAAATTGTAATACATTTATAAATATTCAGTCAATTTAAAATAAGTACTAACAGATGCTTGATTACAGTAAAAATATTTTACAGAAATATCCATTTCTATTAGACAGTCGCAGGAACGTTTCATTTTTACTTCGCTTTACCATAAAAGAATTTACTATTTATGATCAGATAACATGAGTGCAATATTGCATACAAGATGTTTAGAGCTCAACAATTTAAATCAGGGTAAAAATGAAATACTGATGGCATATAATTGCCAATATAGTCCATAAAGAGAGCTCCCATATTGTTCAACATTTGTTATTGTCCAAAAAGGTTGAAATATTCTTGAAATTTCATTATTGTTCATCGCAACTTCATTTTATGAGTGCGAATATTGAGAATTTATCCTTTCAACTATATTCCAATTAGAAATTTTACATTAATTTTCTTCCTTACTGTTCCACCGAATTGCTACATTTTTCGTTTCGAATTCATGTCATGGTTATATCAGCAAAGCTAAAAAGCTAAATTATTTCAAAAGCATGACCATAGTGTGAACTTTCAGAATATTTATGGCTTAGAATTCTGATTAATTGAGGGAAGAAGAATTCGTTACAAATTCGAGGGGATTTTAAACTTGAGATTTAACTTCTACATATACAAGTCAATAGCAGATATTGTAAGTGATATTAAATTAAATAACGAAAATATAAAATATACAGTGGTGGATTTAAGCATTGTATGGATCCGACAGTGCTTATTAAGATGCATATTGATTAAAGTATTGAATTTCACATTTCAACATTTTTAATGTTGATTTATTTTGCATTAATCTTGATTAATTTTGGAGATGAACCAGTTTTCATTCATCATGATTCAAGACTTCTTAACATCCATCACCGTGTTTATAAATATTCATATAACCAAGTAAATATGTTGAACAAATGAATCTAAGCAATTACACATAAAAACTTAATATTTTACAACTCTCGTATGCATTTTTTACAGATCTTTTTACTCAGCAACAAGTTAGTCTTTCTAAATTGGACTGTTTACAGCCGGCTGTCATTAGTCACATTAGGTAGCTGCCCATTTGAAAATCTGAAATTATACAAATAATTGTAGAAAAAATTAGTCGTTTACAAAATTTGCTTTCAGAAAAGTATAGGATTATAGCAAATTTCAGATCTCCGTTTTCATTTTATAGATTTTCGGTACTTCTCATTGCTCTATTTTTACAAATTTATATGATAAGTAATAAGAAGCTCCGGAAATACAGTGAAATGAATTGACTGCAAATCTCTAAAATGTTCTGTCATTTAATCTGTAAAACGTTCTTGGAATTATTTTTTCATGATCAGACATTCGAAAGAATTTTAGCAAAAACTTTTAAAAAGCTGGAGCATACATTTTCAATATTGTTTTTAATTGTGGATCAAATTCATTTAATTTATACTACAAAAACCTCCAAGAACAGAAAATTAAAGAATGAAACTATTATTATATTTGGGAATATAACTGGTTTTGCATTTCTTGTAGTCTTTTTTCCTAGAGTAGTAGGTTTGTTATGATTGCGTTACACATTATTAAGAAAACTGTTGCAAGAAGAAAAATTATCCATTTTATCAGTATGCATGTAAATTGCTTCCGATTCAATCTGTTTGAATACATTTAAGATTACTTTGATTACGTGTTAGAAACAGAGTCACCCCGTTCTCGAAATATTGCTTCATAGAGATGTTATATATATTTTTCCTTAAAAATTGAATTTACATCTAAATGCTAATCAGAAATTACTATTTCAGGCAAAGTTATTACAACTTTTGATTGTTATTTTTTTACAGATATGAAACGTCATATTCACGTTTTAAAAAGTATCACTTATTCCATACACAATGTTTGCAAAATACATTGTTCTGAAGTGGCTAGATGGTTTATAGTTTATTCAAGTTTTATGGAAGTTCACTGAAAAAATTAAAATAAAGAAGTCGGTAATTACAGCAGCCAGTTGACATCTCGAAATTCAAGTTTCAAAAGCTTTAAAATATAGCTGGCCATAAAATACAATGCATTTCTATTTTACTTGGGGCTCTTACGCCACTAAATTTCATAACAAAGAATTTTAAAGTTACTTGTTTTCAACTTTGAGTAAGGCTACGAATTCTGCATCCATAAATGATGGCTGTCGTTGTAATATCCCTTGCCTTTATTGGACGGTCCGAACAGTTGATTGATGGTTCAATTTCTGTAGACACATTTGGAAGTTATATTTCAAACTGTTTTTCTGTCAACTTGATGCCAATTCTGAAAATAGATTTTAAAAAGATGCATTAATATATTTATAAGAATCCATTAGTTTTAATTTAGAGGTATTGATAAAGTTGTAAATCCTAAATAAATCGAAAACGTTATGAATTCATAACAGATTCAGATTTCAATTATTGAGCAATGCAGTTAATTAAAGTCTGACAAATGTCACTTTATTTCATAATCTTATCATAAACATGAAAATATGTTATCTGGTGTGGTAGTTAATTATTAAGAAGCTAATCATGGGGTTAATGTAAGATTATATTTAACAGCACATTAATTTCCATTGCAATGTTACATTTCCGCTTAAAAGCATAAATGTATTCTTAATATAAATGTGCATTTGGCAAATTTAACAGGCGGCAGCAAAAAATTTACATACGATTTTAATTACCTCTGAAACTACAAACAGTACACCCATATTTTAAGTGTTAACGCACCGATATAATTTCATTGCAAATTGAACAATTTGAAACAAACATTTAATAAGCAAAAAAGAAAAAATTGTAGCTGTAACCAAGTTAATCATTATACGTCATTCTGAATACCTCAGTGGATCAGAAAACATTTACACCTTTATAAAACGAATTTGGTGAAGCCAATAAATAAATCGCAAAATGAAAATAGCGTCTGGTATCAAACAACATACAAGAATGTTTTCAAAAAGAAACTATAATGGAATGAATTTGGTACTCACCGAGTTTTTAATTACTAGGAAACTTATTAGGAAAAGCACAATCTTTCAGAGATTTTTTCCAGACCACATGGGTATTTGATGCAAATCAAAAGAAGTCTTTGGAACCAAGATTATAATCATTCTATAAGCTAATAAATTAATGACATTTTTAAAATAGAAATCTCTTCTACTTTGCTTTACAGATCTCTAATGAATAAATGTAGAAAATTTCTTACCCTTAACTTAATTTAGCAAACCCACTGGCTGAAGAATCGTCATTACTCTTCTAAAAAATCTTCCAGAATTTGATGAAACTTCAAGTATCTTAAATCACAGTTTTTTGATACAGACATTTGAATAGTACTCCAATTATTGGCCATCTTAAAATTATGAAAAAAATTAGGAAATTGTGAATAAAAATGCAAAATTCTGAAGTGATAGAAAACTCCTTCACACTTTAGAAATGTATAGTAGTTCTTCAGCTATGTAAGTTTAGTATTTCTTAGTAGATTAATGCAAATTATTATTTCTCTTAATAAACTAATCAATCTAAATTTCTAAAAATAATCAAATTAGCTTAATATTTACCTACAATTTTCTTAAAATAGCATTTAAAGATATGAATTTCAAAACCTTCGAAGATGAATCTCTTTTTGACCTGTTTGAGTTAACAGTAATTGAACATTTAATGTAAATTGGCTTCAATTTCATCTCATCCTTTGTTGACGGCTATTTCAGGATTCAGAAATCTAATATAGTTTATAATTGTGCTTCTTTTTACAATAACAATTCTATTAACCTTAATATTCAAACTTTATTGTTTGCTTTTCAAAAATCAAATTTATGCCCCTTTCTGAAGCAAATGGAGGGCTATTTTGAGAAATTGAAATACAATAATTTATGACTGGTTTAAAATATATAGCATATCTTCCGCTTGAGGTTAATTTTCAGTCTCGAAGGCGACAATCTTATAACTGGACAAGTGCCGCTGGTACGTACACTACCAATGTCATCATTGGTTTTTTATTCTTGGGTCCCGTTTCTGAATACATGCAAGCTTTATCAAATCAAAATTACTGCTTCCACAATGATTTATTTCTTCCATCTTATTTGTACACGTCATTAATAGAAAATAAGCAGTCATCATTTTCTGAATTTCGCCACATTATTTCTCATAAAGGCTTTGTCTTTACCGAAGTATAAAAATTGTGACCGTAGTTTTCATTTGATATTCATTATTAAAACTTCTAGAGCTCAAAATTATTATTGGCGATCGATATTAAAAATTGTGGCGTTCACACTTTTTGCCTCATTATCCCATTGCTGACATTTTTATTCCCGAAAGACAGCGCTTTGCACTGGACAATCAAAACTAAATATCCATTTTGGGCAACTCATTTGTTGGAACCAAAATTAATTAGGCGTTTTAGAATACTGCTTTTGCATACATGTGATGGTACTGAACGGCAAATGACTAGTGTATTTATTTTAAAAATGTCATAAGGATCGTTTCATTTGATTAAATTATTGCATCCCAAGTAATTTCATTATTTGGATGGAAACTTGCCATTTGAGGTAAAGGAAATATGCAATTTAAATCCGTCAGAATTTATTTTAGAGTTACCGTGCTCAGAATAAGGCAATTCCAAAAATGTAATTTTTACTGTGGGGAAGTTAGTGCCTCAAAATCCCTCCAGGTCAAAGTTTTTGCTGATTGTTAAGAAAATGAATCGAAATAATTTTATACATTAGACTATGCGCTCAATCTCGTCATTCAAATGGAATTCCCTATAATCAGCACTAATTTTAGAAATCGTTTGGTAAAAAATGAAGTACTCGATATTTACTCTAATTCACGAAAAAGAATTAATACATATTAATGAATTCATCTTTAAAAAGCAACATTTCAGATTATATAATTTTAAGAAATGCAGTTTTGAAAGAGCGGAAATTTTTTACAAATTTTTGTATTACATTAGCAAATTAAAATTTATCCATTTCATATGCAAAAGAAAAAAAATCAATTATTAACCATACCTTTATTAAATTGAAGATATCTCAGTCATTGACTTTTCCGTTTTCTTGAAGAATGCTGTAAATTCATAAAATTGATCTTTTCCTCCTATTCACATATCGAAGACTGCCGAGGAAAAATGTCACTATACTTCCTCAATTTAATTGGATTATCGTAAGCAAGACCACATAATAAAGGAATATCAGCAGAAAGAAATATTCTTTGAACTATTTAATTTTCTTAAATATTCAAAATAGGATGAAACCAGATCTTAATGCATTTAAAATCAATCGAATAGTTCGAAACAGCTTAAATCGGAAATGAAGGTGGTTTGGGACGGGGGAAATAATGAAAGACGATTACTTAGATTGCTATATTAAAACACGAATATAAAATCCTTAATTTTAGATCAAATACAGTAATATTTCCAGTATGGTCCAGTAATCAAATCAGCACCATTGAAGCTTAAGAATAAGTTCAGTAATTTCATTTCGATATTATAGTTAATGTCGCCAGTTAGAGACAGATCTTGCTGGTGAATTTATTTTAGTCAAATGAAATGGATTCATGTTGCCTCAAAGCAATTTCAACTAAGGATGAAATGAGGAAAAAACTATACCAAAAGTATTTCCACCCTATTTCAATATTCCATAAAATGCATTCATAGTTTCCGAAATTTCAAGCAAAGTCTATCACTTAAAATCCTTAATACATTTGACTGATGTCGGAGTTAGAATTTGACGTCAGAAGCAAGTTTGAACGGTGACACGATCGCGTAAGGAAAATTGCAGGCTATATCAAAAAGAAATAATTAGTAAACAAGATTCATTTTGTTATCTGGCGATTCTTCAGTTACGTGTTTCAATCCAGAAACATGCAATTGAAATGTCTATGGAAAAAACAAACATTCAAAGTCGTGCGTCAAATAACTAAACCGTCTTGTTCATTTTGAATCTGTCAGGTGTAGAAAATTATCAAATCCAGAGAATTACAATTCAGTTATATCTCAAATAATATAATCTGCTTAAAATTCAAAATTGCAAATTTTGATGACGTATGAAATCTCGAAAAATAATTCGAAGCCTTAAATCCACTAATCATTGGCATTATTTTTTTAAATAAAAATGGAAGTATATGTATATTAATTCTGGCGCAAAAAAAAAATTGGAAACATTGCTTATTCCATTGTTATGAAATATTTATCATTTCATTTAAATACTTAATAGATACATTCCAGATTAAAATGTAAAGAATACGAATTAAAATGGCAACAAATCGCTTAAGCTATGACAGAACAATGGCAATCAGACACTAAGAAAATTCATTTTTAATATTAATGGAGAGCATCTCGAAATGCTTTGTTATCCACTACTAACTGCTTTGTTATCCACTTTTATTGAATACATTTCTTGCAACATTTAACAATGAAAGCCTTAAGATAATTAAAGATTAAAAGATTAGCAACTAAGTTTAAAATCTTTCTAATGGATAAAGAACTGCAAACGACTTGTCTATACATATACGCACAAGATTCCTCGCATTCTTTCTGTACTTTCTTCATTAGAAAAGTAAGGTGTATAAAAAGTCTTCAAAGTAACCGCAAAGAGCACGAAGAGGATAGTCCGAAGGTATCGAAACTATTTTTGAATTTCTAAATGATCCAAAAGTTGAAACAAAAAGGCAGGAAAAGCATAGATTCTCCCAACATTTTTGCATTTTGGGCAAAATGTCTTCTAAACGTCTAAGTTAACAGTCAAATTACCCTTTTAAACACTTTATGAATTAGAACTACAAACATCTATTTTCATTAAGATACAGCATAAATTTGATGACTAAGGATTTAAGAAACATTCGTTTTTTTCTTTCAAAATATTGCGAATAGTGACAGAAAAAAATTAAATAACATGCTCAGCATATCAAACTTTTCCAGTTTATATAAAAATAAACTACCTTTTTTTAATATTGCTCGTCTGAATTTAACACCTCAAAAAAATTATTATTAAAAAAATACTATTGCATCAAAGAGTGAAACTTTGAAGATGAACCTATTTATAGCCTGCTATTAAATATCAACTTAAATTTAAATCACCTATTATCGAATATTTTAATAGCATCAAATTCTGTTACATTACGATTAATTACAATAATCGAGTGAAAAATAGCTTAAAAGAAAGCTGATATGAATGGCTTAGTTAACACGCAAATATTAAATCTTCATCAATGATTTAGAGGATATTTTTCAACTATCACTACTAAAATAAATTTTACATGAAAATTTGTGTTTCAAATTTTATAATACTAATGAATTTTATAACTAATGAACCTAAGTTTTGCATCTATCTGCTGTAACAAAAATTACATTTTTACTTCAAACTATGAGGTGTGTAATGTCTTGCTTTATATACAATTTATCTTTCAAAGCCAGATTAGATATTCCAAATCATTCGCTTTTGACACTTTCGATTTTGAATATATATCGCTCGTTAAAGTTTTCCCTATAAGGTTTTTGGGCTTTAAACGTTATAGTTATGAATTAGTATCAGGTTCTCTTCATTCCGCTTATTCAAATTAAGTTACACGTATCCAGTAAACATCCGAGTAAACTTTATTGTCAAACTTAGATCTTTAATACACCCAAATACTAATCTATTCATAGATTCAAAAGGAGAGTTAAATAGAACTATAGAAAATTTTATTTTATAAAAAGAAAAGGCCCTAATGATATTTTCATTAAAAAATTCATAACTTTGTTGACTGATTCATCTGTATAACATTCTCCACACACACACACACACAATCTACCCGCTCCAACTGTCTCCAAATCGCACTCTACTCACACATTACCCGCTCCAACGACCTCCAAATCGCACATTACCCGCTCCAACGACCTCCAAATCGCACATTACCCGCTCCAACGACCTATAAATCGCACATTACCCGCTCCAACGACCTATAAATCGCACATTACCCGCTCCAACGACCT